>JAQFZB010000652.1:0-11730 GCA_034695165.1 Desoria trispinata | reverse complement strand
GGCTAAATTCTGACTGTTGGTTGTTGGCCAACTTCTGTAGCTGTTGGCTGTTGGCTGTTGGCTAGGTTCAGCACGGGGTCTTCTTTGCCGGCTCCATGAAATCCTCCTATAGCCGAATAGCCGAAATAGCACAGTGTTATGCATTTTCATATCATGCCCCAACTTTCCATTTTTAAAAGTTTTACATGCTCTTTATACTGTTTAATTCATGAAATGATTATAATGTTTTTCGATATGACATTAAAAAATTAATTAAGTTTCTATTAACATTAAGTATTAATTAGAAAAGCACCGTTTTGGCGATAAGTCGCTGAAATTATTTCTTGTTCAATCGGCTATTTACAACTCCATGTAAAATGCTAGTCGTGTGATACAAAGAGAGCGAATTTCAAAAACATTTTGTTTACTCTCTGACTAATCAACATTCATTCATTCAACAGAGAAAGTGCAATAATAAAGTTAAATAAGATCCCAGTTAGTTAAATATTTATTAATTATAACAAAACAGCTGATCTACAGGAAACGGATATATCATACAATTGGATAAAATTTATTATTTGAGGTAATAATGTAGCATTTATCATTTTTACATGGGTGACTTTGTAAATTAAATTAAGTGATTTTATACAGTGATAGTGATCAAATACAAAAATAAAATTAATACAAAGAACCAGATTTCATGATTCAATTCATTTTTCATTGCCAATTCTTTTTTTGCAATTGTCTGTTGGTTTGTAAAGATTATTTTTTTAAATTAAAATAAAACGGGCTTATTTTTTTGTTCAATAAATGAATGACAAATGCAAACCATATAGTACATAGCATTAATTTAATTAATAAATGCTCAAGGACTTAACCTATGACCTCATTAAATCAAACCAATATCGTCATTCACAGTTTTTGTCTTATACGCTCCAATCACTTCTCTGTATTGCCTGCGCACGTGTTTAATAATCACTTACATTAATTGATTTTGATATATTTTATTGTATAATAATATTTCTTTCAATGAATTAGCAATCAAGTGGGTTTTCTCAATTTCTAGATTAGATAGTGTGCACGCCAATAAAGATCCTTTTTATACGAATTCCGAACTATTAAATAAATACAAATTATAAACAATTTTGTTAATTTTTTATTTTTACAGGGCTTGGTTTTGGATTTGTTCCGTCCATTTCCACTGGAACTCGAGTGTACCATGAATTTACAATGTGTTCATCTATATAAGTTTAATTTTTGAATTGAAGAAGACGTGTTTTTAATATATTTTCGTGGATTATTTGGATACAAGTAGTGGATACTCTGAAAGTTCAAGCAAAAAAATGCATTAAATTCAATTGGCCTTGTTACTTAAAAAATAGTTCACCGTTTCGGAGGAATTGAAATTCCAACTTCAGTGATAGTATATTTATTTCAATATGGAAGGATACTCGGTTGGATATGTGATTCCACCAGAAGATATACTTCTTGGTAGTTCAAATGGGAGGCATCTTTCACCTGTGCGTAGATTTTTTTGTCTACTTGTGACATTCGACCTACTTTTCACAGTTTTGTTATGGGTGCTGTCTATAATTTTGGTAATGGAACTTTTTGTTTATTTCAATTTTTATGTTTAAAAATAACGAGTTTCAAAATTTCTTAGGCAAAAGGTGGGACTTCCATATTTGAAGCATTTGAACTAGAAGTTATGCAATATAGTTTTAGAAGTAGACTTTTTGACATTGTGGTGAGTTGTAACTTCATAATAATACAACTAATGTAATTTTAATTACATAGGTTTTGAGTTTTCGTTTGACATTTACATGACTTAAAATGTTTAGATGAGTGCAGGAGTTCGGTTTGTCTTTCTATTGCTGTTCTATGGTCTTCTTAAAACTCAACACTGGCTCCCTGTTGCTGTAAGTAATTTTGTCTCATAAACTCCAAGATGTTGATTTTTCAAGCAGCGTTTTTATTTATATTTACAGCTGACAACGACACTCACATGTGCTTTTTTACTTGTTAAAGTGTTCTTGTTTCAGGTAAATCTTAAACAAATCAATCAAGGAATTTAAATTTAGTTAATACGTGAATTATTGTTTTTAGTGGGACTCATTAAATAATGCAACATACCCCGTGATGCTTATATTGTCCAGTTTTATCTTATCATGGTCTGAAGCATGGTTTTTTGATTTTCGGGTGACACCACAAGAAATTCAAGCTGCATTGTTTCATGCACGTGAGTACCCTATTTGTTAACTTTGTACATTACAGTATTCAAAATTAGTAGTGCCAAAATAGATGATTCACTTGTCTGTCTGTATGCATAATATAATGGAATCCTGAGAATGCTAGTTTGCGTTCAGGTTCTTTAAAAACTGTTGAATATTTCATGAGAATGAAATGGGCTTGTTCAAGCGAATAGTACATTTTGTCTTGTTAATTTAAATAAGCACAAGAATTTATACATTGACGACACATCCGTTCGTCATTGCCCAATAAAATTAGAACTTCAAAAATTTACAATTTATGACAGCCACAATTTTGCGTTTTTTTTATCAAATAAGAATATTATTTTATTGATATGGCCTGTAGTAGAGTGGTAGGGTGTTGATGCGATTTTGTTAGGAAATTAGCAATTTAAATAAGGACTAATGTACTACTGTCAAAACTGATTCAAACGTCAAACAAATATCGTAATGGTAATAGTGCATTGGTCATATCTAACTTAGAAAGCAACGAGCAACTGAAGGTAAAACATATAAAACGGATAATAAAATTTATTGCCCTAATTCAGGACAATCTGCGGGTGGAGCTGGTGGAGAAAGTCAACGAGTAATATCATGGTTAGGAAGATCCGTTAATCAAATTGCTCAGAACGCCCTTCACCAAAGAAGTTATCCTGCATCAACGGCGGATTTCTTCTCACTTCCGGAGTCACCAAATCAATCTGATGACGAGGATTCTGAGACAGAGTCTATGGAAAAGAGAGCAAGGAGATTATATGCAGGTGCAACAGCAATGCCAGAATCCCCAGAGGTGAAATTTTAATTTAAAAAAAGTAAATGTCAATTATTAGGTTTAGTAAGTAACTATAATATCTTTAAAATTGAACAGTGCATCATGTGGTTACAACAAGCTCCACTCATGCCGGAGCAATTGTTAAAAAGAGTCAGAACGTGTGGGTGGGTTTTAGAAAAAACTTCCAACTCTGGTGATACTGTTTTCGTCGGTAACGCACCGAGAAAAATTTTTATGATTTCGGTAAGAAAATTTTATACAATCAAAATCAATCATCTCGTCGAGATCGTTAAAAATTTATTGTTTATGACAGGGGATAATCAGTGCACCACCGTCAAAAGTAGCATTCGAATTATTTCAAAATTTTGAACTGATGCCACATTGGAATAGCTATGTTCTTCATTGTGAAATTTTACAGGTATAAATATTTCGAATATCATTATAGATTTTAATTTTCTTATAAAGACATTATTCATTTTAATGTTATAATGCGTAAATTTCAGCGATTAAATCCAAATACGGATGTTAGTTATCAGGTAAGCAAAGCTCGAGCTGGAGTATCTCCACGAGATTTTGTTACATTGAGATATCATAAAGCTATGGAAGATGGGACACACATTTTGGCCTCAGAGTCCGTCAAGCATCCGGCGAAACCAAAGCAAGATGCAATAACTCGGTTGGTTATTAAAAAATTAAGTTCTGTATAAGTTTTCAAATTTCAAATCTTCTGTCTTACAAAACTTTAATAGAGGATTTAATGGAACAATGGGATTCGTTCTAAGCCCCGTTGAAAACCAGCCTTATCGCACTGAATACCAGTGGGTTCTTGATGTTGACCTTCAAGTGCCTGGTTGGATCCCTCGCGGATTGATACACAAAGAGTTTATTAGTGCTTCATTAGATACCATCAACAGTCTTCGGGAAAAATTGGCTCGGACAGTTGATAAGATTGACTTAGAAATTGATTCCGGGGCCGAAGTTGCAGCCTCGTCTCCGTAAAGAAAATAATGGGTCAAGTTGTACTCAATACATTTTAACATTTCAGCCATTCAGCCTTAATATTTTGAAATAACCTGTCCATAATTGTTCAATTTTATACTGACTTATTATTCAGATAACAGACAATATGCGGGTTGTTTTGTTAGATTTATAAAATACAGCAAAGCTTGCCTAAAACTATGAAGGTTTACCAATAATATGCGACTGTGATATTGATAGCAATAGGTATTTATTAATATTGTTCGCAAAATAAGTTATTACGTTCCTTGACAAGATATTTCAAAGACTAAGTTTTACGAAAAAGAATTGAATTTAACCTAAATACGGTATTCTACAACATTCAGTTTACGTTATAAAAGGATTTAATTTACTTCGTTCTTTATACTATTGTATTTTAATAATTGATACTTAATAATAATTTAAGAAAAAGAATAACAATAAACTTTTTAAGTTTTATTTAATAATAAGTCCTCGCACCGTTTCTAAATTATAATTTTGGAGGTAATTATTTTCTGATACTGTTTATAGCAAAATATATCCTAATAAACGTTTTGCTCAAAATATAAGCTATCCCGTGTAGTAGTAAACATGTATTGTAATTTTAAATTATCAAATTTCGTTGCATCTTATTCGAGGTAATTGTTGGAATTGGGTTATTAGAAATGCCAGTCTGTGAGCTCGTAGATGATTCAGAATCCAAATGAATATTCCCCATATCTTGAACTGAAACCGCATCCCCTTCACCAGGTCTGAATCCTACACGTTGATTTTCAGTTGAATTGTTGGTTTTTGAAATAGTATATGAGATTGATTCAAGAGCATTCTTAAATCTTCTTTGCCACTGATCGAAATGTGAATTTGATAATGAATTGGCAACTAAACTTTTGTATTTATGATAGAAAGGTCGACCATAAAGTCTATTAGCTTCATCTCTCTGATCTTTACTGACTTGCCTGTCATCCAAATAATCTAATTTGTTCATCCATGAGATTACAAAAAATCTGTACTGTAGATATTCATAGTAAGTTCCACCCGTAAGATAACTTGGTGCACCTTCATTTCCCATGAGACTTAAACAACTTAGATTTGGAAATGATTCATTTAGACGTTCAATGAAGGGATGAAGTTTAGTAATGCAATTATGATTTAACCAAAGTGTCGTTACATTTAAAAGTTTTGGAAAAACTGTGCCATTTGTTAGTAGATTATGGTCCAGAATCAACGTAGAGAGATTTTGACAATTGTTGAGAAAATCCACGTTCCTGGAATTTATCAGAGAATTTTTTTTATTATATAAGGATATTTATTGGTAAAATAAAATTATTTACGAGATTCGATTATGAGACAGATCCAATATTTCCAAAATGGGTGCATAATCCACCAAAAGATTTTTAGGCAATTCTTCAAGATTTTCGTATGCAAGCGTTAATCGCTTTTCTTCGGTGCTCACGATATTTCCTTCTGTCATTGTTTTTTGCGATGTCAACAAATCAAAAAGGACATCAAGATCAGACCTACTGCTATTACTATAATAACTATTTATTGTAAACAATTTTTGGAGAAACTTCCATGTAAAACTTTAGAAATATTTATATGGCTTCGTTGTCAACTATTATGACTTGATTTCTATCTGGTTTAGTAATAATATATGATCAAAAGTAGATCAATTTGAGACGCATTTAAACAATTTTGTAACAATAATGAATTGATTTTACAGTTCTAGTTTTAATATAAATAGTAGAACAGGAACAGAACGTAATTGAATTTCTAAATAATGTTGACTGTTATTTTATAAAATTAAACTTCAGGAAGAAACCTTGTTGAATTTTGAGAACTTTAAAATGCCTCGTATAACAATTATATAGATAGCAGGATTATTCATACTTATACAAAAATAAAACCATATAAATTCTCACCTGAACAGATGCATACATAAACAAGAGATGATAAAAGAATAACATTCATGTTTTTATACCAGCACAAGCACACCTGTCAGATATGAAGCAATCATACAAATTATATACAAAAAGTGCTTTATAAAATAAAAGTTTTTAGTATAGCATAATACGTTTACAACATTACGCAACTATACGCAAGTAAGATACTATCTCGAATGTAAAAATGTCACCAAATAAAATAGATATCATTTTTGAAACATTTCCACAATTTTAATCATTGAATGAATAGTAGTCAATAATTAGTTAATTAATAATAAGGTTGTAGAGGTGCTATGCTATGAAAATATTGGAAAATGGAAATTGAAGCTTTCTAGCTGGGATTCAACGTCATCCCTAAACACGGGAGAAGCTTTCTAAATTCTTTAGAGAAATCTCAATATTCTCCGTAGATGGATGAACACTTGAACACGACGAAGAAAGGAAAATCACCAAAACAGAATTAATTATTTTGATTTGTTTTGAAGTTTACAAGACATCGTTGTCATAAATTGTCTTGGATTTGGATAAGGAACTATTATCTTTTCAATTTAAAATGGCAGAGAAATGTGTAATTTGTCTAAAGACCTTAGAAGTAGAAGACCCTTCTTCCAATGATAAGAATAATATCAATAAAGGATTAGAGACGTTGTTAATCCTTATCGATTCTGATAAGAATAAAGAAAAAAATGAGATGCCCAACTTAGGAACCAAATTGACATGCCGAATTTGTTCTGACGTACTTCTCGGATTAATCACATTGTACGAGCTGCTGCAACGTACAAAATCAACTATTAATGACAAATTAAAGTGGGTTAAAGAACAAGTGCTATCTTCGCAGTCACCGTTTCAAGAACAAAACGATAACAAGGATCAAGGTTCAACGTCATCTACCCATGAGGCGGAAGTTCGACAAAGATTACTTCGATTTACAACAGGTAATCATCAATCACAAATCACATCAAATCTTCTTGAGTTTTGCAAACGAAATAAAATCGAATGTTATTTTATTCCAGGCATTGAGATACTTCCTAACAATAACTCTGACACGAGCAGAACATTTCTTGGGGAATCGATTCATCCTAGCGAACAGTGTGGAATTACAATAGAAGACGAGGACGCTGACATCAAATTTGAACCACAAGATATGGATTTCAGTCATAATAATTATGAGTTTGATGACTTTGTTCCGCATAATTTGATGCAAGAACAAATCCCCGAGCCAGCCTTATCGTCATCTCTTAGACGTCGTCGTAGTCTACGGAAAAGATTAACAATTAGACATCAGTGTGCTGCATTGGGGGTTGAAGTTAAGTCGGGAGATTTTGAGGAAGGAGATGCATCGCAGTGGCAGGAAATTATTATCAAAAATGAAGTTCAAACTGGACAATTATCTACATCCCCGTTGCATTTTCCAAAGCCGAAAAGAAGCAGAATTGAGAAAATACAGCTCAGAAAATTCGGTCTAGACAAAGTTCCCGAACCCATTGTAATGTTGGACAATTTTGTTAATGTTATCCCAACTACTTCAAAAGATTTTCTATATACAGAAGAGGAGGTCAAGCCTATGATGCCCCACGAACAAAGTTCAAATTCAAAGACAATCAGGCATGCTTATAGAACAAGACCAAAATCAAAAGTTAAAGACTTAAAATCATTCCAAGATCCAATGTTTCAAGATTCTCAGACAGCTAAAGACAAACTTGGGGATGATGATGATGACGATTTCGTTCTTGGTTTGGACCATATGAAAGATGATAACGACCCGGATAAGTCTGACTCCGACGATAGCTATGTTGCGCCAATCCTCAAACGCAGTCGAAGGTACTAAGCAAACATAATAATTCTCGTAAATATGGATTCAGTAGTATATTAAAGATTTTGCCACTTTTTAAATAGGAGCTTAAAGACGTCCCGTAGAAAATTTGCGTGCTTAGACGCAACGGGCAATATCTTCGAGGAAGCTATCAAACAAGTTGGAAAAAAATCGAAATCTGAAAAAAGACGAAAAACAGCTCGAACTCGTGGTTCAAGGGAATGCGCTTGTGATATGTGTCCATCCCTCCCCGAAATGACTCCTTCCAAGTTCAGAAAGCACATGAGGCAAGCTCATCCTGGAATTAAAGATCCGACAATTAAATACGTAGAATGTACATGTGGAAAACCATTTCAGAGTAATTCCAGATTTTTAGAACGGCATAGATGGTCACATTGTAATGAAGAAGAAATTGCTCAAAAATTAGCAGCAGGTCAAATTGATCCTCGTCCTATAGCAGCTAAATATACCCCCCGTTACCCGAATGTGGCAAAGTTTAAATGTACAGAATGTGGAAAACTCTTTAAAATTAAAAAATCTTTAAGCGAACATATGAATATTCACAAAGACGAAAGTGAACAAACAAAGTGGATTTGTGAATACTGCGCAAGAGTATTTGTCCTTCCGTCCACTCTAAGAATGCATCTAAAATTAGTTCACAATCCTGATACTGTGAATTGGAAAGTATGTTCGATCTGTGACGAGAAATTTGCACTACTCGCCAAACTCAAAATTCATATGATACACCATCATGGAAAACCCAGAGAATTCCAATGCGACCAATGTGGTATGGAATTTGTTCAACATCGTGATTTAAAAAGACATCTAATTATCCATTTGGGACCTGATTATCGTCCTCTAAAATGCGAATTTTGCCCAGAAACATATCGTCATGAGCGTAATCTGAAAAGACATCTGAAAAATGTACATAAAGATAAAGTCCCACCTCCTGTGAAGAATCCACCGAACAATTTGACGCGACCCATTTATCACACATGTAAACAAATGTATCCATGTTTAGTTGAAGATTGTCCAAAATTGTTTGAACTTCCTTCCAGACGGAAGAAACACTTGTTTGCTGCACATGGATTGGACGCAAATGGAGAAACTCTCAATGTGATTGATTCCGGGCCTAAGAAAAAATCTGTAAAATCTACAAGGACTCCAAAAAAGAAGGAATATACGAACTCTGACCATGTAATAGAGTCGGAAGATATAATTGAAGAATTTCAAGGAGCTCTAGAAAGCAGCAGCAGTGACAATGATACTTCCAGTGATACCAGAACCAATATGCAATTGCCGTATGTTCCCAATGGTGAAGTTACTCAACCCAATAACTTTTATCCGTACTTCAATTGTCAGTAGTATTTAATTGAATACACAATAAAGCCAAATTAAACTAATGCGTACTTTACAAAATATTTAGTTCTCTTTTTATTCCTTGCTGATCTTCCATACCATTGTGAGGGGACACTTTAGAGTTTAATTGAATCATATTGTTTAAGAATTCATGATTTATTCAAGATCCTACATTTACGAGTACATTTCTTTGTCTTTGTTCATAATATGTCCATTATCCATTTTAGTCTTATTGTTAATTCCATATTGATCTTTTGTATGATTTCATTTCATTTTGAATTGATGTCTATCCCTAACGTTTCCGACAATGCTTCAATCTCGATCTCATAACGTTTGGCAAGTCTTTGAATAAACTCATCCGGAAATATTGCGGCGTCACCAATAAATGCAGGTGTAACAAATCCTCCGGCACTGCAAATGCATACTCCCAAACCTAGAATAATAAAATTGAGTTTATTTTCTACTATTTCAAAAATAAACACATTTCAAATCAACCTGTATGTCCAACAATGACATTAAAGCATGCCAATTCCTTCATTAAGCCCCCATTAATAGTGAATTGGTCAAGGGGTCCAGGAACATTGGAGAATATCAAAGTAGAAGATTTATTGGAATGAGCAAACAGCTCAATCACTCTACTTGGTAGTAAACCAATAATTTTTATTGCATGATAATTTGCCAAAAAATCCATGGAATGTGATAAATTTTCCAGAGATTGAACCACACTATCAATACTTTTGAAAATATCTTTATCATTGTTTAATTCAAGTGTCATCCCAGCCATTGTGAATCTATTGCATGGTTTCAATCCATAATATGGAAACACGGCTGATGTGACCAATGCGTTAATTTCATTCGGAACCAGAATCCCCATTTCTTCTCCAATGCGTCGTAAGCTGATTACAAGTGTTGCAACTAGAATGGAGGTAATTGAACACCTTTTCTCCTCCAGAGCTTTTTTAATTATTTTCAGCGTGTTCAAATTAATTGGTTTTGACAAACACAGTGCCTTTGGTCCTGTAAGTAATGGTCCATGCAAATTGTGCTTTTCTTTGAAAAGGAGTCCTTTTAGAATTGAATGTGGTCCATATAATATTAGTTTTAAATTCATTAGCACCGTAGTTAAAAGATTTGTGTCCGGCTTTTTAAAAGGATTTAATGTCAATTTTACAGGGAAATCTGCCAAAAACCAATTGAACGTTGTGACCATACAGATACCATCTAAATATCCATGATTATATTTCGAAATGAATGCAAAATGATTCTTTGTAGAATCTTCCATTTTCAAATGGGGGATGAGTAGGATTTCCCATTTTGGATGTGATTCACTCATTGGACTGTCATATCTTTTGATTAATTCCTTTAATATCTCATCTTTACTAATGGGTTCAATTGGATCCAAAGTATTAAAATAATTCACATGATTATTCACATTAAACACTTTATCTCTTTGATAGCAAAAGAAACCAAATCTCTTGACAATTTTACATTTCATTCGATGATAAACATTAGATCCAAGTAATTGATCAAGTTGAAATTTACGGTTTAGTCTTTCCCTGAAATGCTCAACATTACACTCCCCCTCGCATATTGACAGGGAGTAAATGTAATTTGTATGATTTGTAACGTCTGTAGCCCAGAATGCATCTTGACCACTGATTAACTCAATTGAATTAGAATAGATTAATTTTAAATATATATTTAACACGAGTCTTGTTAGAATGAGTATAAATAACACAAAACACAATACGGGAGATGTTATCACTATTGTCATATTCACTAAAAGTAGCTCGATTCCAAATTTTATGGTATTTATCCATTTGTGCTGAAATGGACTTTTCAATTTACATCCCACGGTTAATAAGCTCCAAATTGTAATTGAAAAAATATAAAATGTCACAAGCACGGGGATGATTATGTCACATAGATATAACAAAGGGGGTGATGTTCCTAGATTTATAATTGTTTGCATGATAATATAATATGAGACAAGGTGGTGTGAGACCTTCCTATACTGCTGCTGATGTACTATTTTGTAAGTATTTTGTAAATTGCAAAACCTCAGTATAATTTTTTTGTACAATTACAGTTCATAAGTGTTTGCACGGGTTTGTTATTTGTATAAAGTAATTCCAGCTTCCAACAGCTCATGCACTTGGACCTGATATGATACCTGAACTGTGAACTCATTGAACCGGAAGAAACAACTATGAAATAACAAAATCTTTAGTTTAACACGCTACTTTTACTGTTGAAAGTTGAAATATGAAATGAAATGGTTCTATAATTTTGTGCATAAGCTGAAAAGGATTTCCCAATATCAAAAATAAACTAATCGTGAGAAATTTTTCTACTCGTGTTCGCTTCATTTTATAAAGAGTTGATTTTTATTTATATTCTTATTTATTTTATAAATTCATCTTGACTTATTGTTTGTGGCAGTAGAATTGTTTGAATACATGAATCATATAATAATAATAAATTAATTAATAGACATTTAGTTATCTTCATTATTAGATGTAGTAGTAGTGTCAATTGATGGAGATGCAGCAGAGCTTTTGAGAAAACTGTACAAAATACTGCCTTTATAAATAAGGTGAACTATTGAGACGAAAACAAATC
>JAQFZB010000651.1:0-11730 GCA_034695165.1 Desoria trispinata | reverse complement strand
CGTCTCTCTCCAGTCTCCAATTGTAATTTATTTTACTTTACTCGGTTTTTGCACGTTTCTCGCAAGAGCAATAAGATGTATCTGTCAAACGTAGGATTTATTTGCTTGTCCTAGATTATATTGTATATTGTATCATGTTCATAGGTCATGTGCCATTTTATGTGCACCACAGCCACCAACCACTACGACTACATCATCCGATTATATAAAATCAAAATCCTGGTAGCCAAAATTCGATATAATTTTCTCTGTTTGACGTTGCCTAAGGAGCCAGCCAGTCAGTAGAGCAAATTTGAAAGTATTATTTGTGAATTTCACATGAAATTCAAGCGAATTTATCGAAAACGGAAATTGGGTTTTTAGATGAAAGTCTAAAGTCTCCACATTGCTTTCCCTGATTCGTATATAACTATATGCTGAATATCGGAGTCATGTCAAAACCTTTCAATCAGTGCACAAAGTGGAAATATATGTACGTACTAAATCAGATCTGCACTTTAAATCAAGGAGACAACAGGATAACTCAGAATTCAATCAAATCAAATATTTCCCATTTTAATACACATGCATGTACTAAATATACAAATAAAGATATGCAAAATAATATTCTTAACCCGATGAAAGGGTTGTGGTTGTTCCAATACTCGTAGATGTTATTGGTGCTTGAGTGGTTGTTGAACAAGTCATTAGTTTTCGGCATACTGCAAGTTCACCGAAGATAAGGCACGTGCAGGTTTTGCAGTTCATGGGAATAGTTTGAAATGGTTGACATCCTGGGATATTTTCAAATGTTGGAGGACCCCCAAAGAAATCTGTTAAATCACATCATTATTGAAAAATCTTAAAACTAGTACATGAATTAATAGAATTGTAGATTTTCATATAAGTTCAACTTACTGTCTCCTCCATTTCCCCAAGTTGCCAAGCTCAGTTGAACTAGTGAAACGAGAGCAATGAGAATAAATATTGCATTTGACCCCTTCATGAAAATGCTTTCTAAAAATTGTTGTATTATAAGCCTGTTTGAAATAAAAATACACATATATATATACAAACTTCCAACTTCTACCAACCCACTAGAATTAACTATAAATAAAAACAAAATATATCTTTATATATATCTATAAATCTTTTTTGTGAGGCATTAAAATACAAAAGTATCTAAATGAAGGAATTAGCTTTATCCATTCGGAATTGATTTCAGAGTTACAGAAAGCTGTGAACTTTGTTATTGGTGGAGTTGGAAAGGGTAGAATGTATTGTAATTGTATGGCCTTTGTTTCTTTCTAGTCTATTGACTTACTTAATTTGTAAAGGCTCCTGCCGATTCCACGACTACTTTCTCTTATAGCTTATAGCACGGTATTACAAATTCCATTGGCTTTCAAAATGTGGGATTACGGATTATAGATGAAACAACGTAATTCGTAACTACACCTTGCCGTTTGTCCTATTTATAGGTAGATTGGGTCAACGAGAGTAGGTTTGAGATCATGAGCATGCAGATGAATTAATTTGTTATTGTGAGATTTCTGATTTCTGCTATATCGGATATATAATATTCATATTTTTATGTTTTAATTTACTTGGAATTAAAATTAACGTGTTCCGGGTTCCATTTCCACAAATCTGAAACTAAATTATCATAAACCCACAACAAATTAAGTGCTGCAAAATTCAATTCAACGTCTTGACGTCTTCGAGTATCACCCTTTGTCATACTAATAAATGGCAAATGAAAGCAAGACAAGTTGAAGGAGAATTCCAATTAAATCGGTATGAGAGTAGAGAAACTTTCATTGTTGAGAGAAAGTTTCATCGATAAGGAAAATCCTAAAAATGTGTATAAATGTGTAGGTTTTGTGGTGAAGACTTAAGTAATTTAATTGGCCAGAGAAAGTCAGAAATAATAAGCTTGAAAATTAGCAAATCACTTTATGGAGAAGAAGAAGAGTGTGCGAATTAACTTTTCCTCTTGGTTAGATACCAGTGAAAGTTTCTCAAAACTAAACGTTTTCTTTGGGTCTTTCGAGGCGTATAATTAATACTTTAGAGCTTTGGGGAGATTCTGATGAGCCAATTGGGATTATGAACAAAGATTATGTCTACAGCAGGAGGTCCGTATAATTTAATCATTTAAATCTCATATAAGTCGACCCTGGGGATTCAGCCACCAGACAACACATTTTCTCCAACAGATGCATTATTTCATAAACTACATACTTGTAAATATACGTTGATGTAGAATAAAAATTAAATCCTCATTCTTTTTCTTTGTTCTGATTCTTACAATTAATTAAAGAAGTTTCGAGGAAGACATTTAATGCGAATATGATTCTTACTCATCGCAAGTATACAAAATAAATACATTTATAAATTAAATAAAAATGTTTTTGATGTGGGATTTCTCATTGATGACTCATTGATGGATTATTGTAATTTGTAATGTTACGAAGGATTGTTAATTCTAAAGCAGACTCCTTTCTTCTTTTTCTGAAGAACAATGATGTACGTAAAAATTGATGATTGCTGACACGTTGAATAAAGATGAATATCAATATCTCCTGGATAAAAATTTAAGACGTGTTCATTTTATTCGTTATGTATTTATTTCCTTCTTCATCCATAATATATCATTTTTTATTTAATCATAATATTATTTATTATTGATAGCAACTTTGTAATTGTATTCAATGTCATTATCATCATAGCTTAATAATAACCAAATATCACCAGCTATGTTAAACTTTAGAATTTAATACCGTAAACGTGAAACTGTATTCTATTCGTACTGTATTATATGCATCTCATCAACATGAATCCAACGATAATCGATTTTTTGTAATAAAACATGATAAATCCTAAGAATAAATTTACTACATCTAGACCATTTACACTGCTATAATAAATATTCATTACAAGTCATCATTGTAATGGCGATGTTTTGTTCTTCGTCTCTTTTTAATCGTAGTAGTAGTAGTAGTAGTTCTTCTGCTAAAAGATCATCGGACACACATAATATATGTCAAATTCACAATACGACTGGTATATTTATTTAACAAATCTAATGTAGAATAATAAGTCGATTTCTGATCAAATGATACGAAATACCATCATCGATATAAATTCAATAATAAAATTAATCTGTTTTTATATGACTCTTCAGCACTTAACGTTTTATATAACTTTTTTTTAAATATTTAACAAGTCTATTTGTAGTATTTTTAGTACTTAGTATTGATCAACTATTCTGTATAATATAGTATTCGTAAACTCCTACAAATATCGGTACGGTAATAATGGGCTATTTGTTTGATAGTCTTAATTATTATTTTTCATTATGCTTTCTCCATTGATCTGCTTTATTTCTCATGTCAATTTATTGAGAATATTTTTTTAGTCTGCAGACCTTTGAGAAATTTTCGTAGTATATATATATAGAAGTGTATGTTTTTAGCGGTGGTGGTTGTAAAATCCCTTTTTTATTTTATTCATCTTGTCCGGCATAGTTGTAGGTAGTGAGAAATGGTTGGTTTATCAATCAGCGGATGATAAACCAATTGCAAATCATTTAATGCAAGCAAATTAACTCCAATCATTATTGAATATTGCAAACAATTCTCGTTACTTGAAGGGTTTTGTACAAATTCAACATCCTATATTCAATTAAATTGCATCCAATTTGATCTTTAACTGTTTACATAAATAATTATTAGACATCACAAAAAGTTGTGTTTGTGAGCAAGATGCTGTAAAATCATCCTTAAATCTGAGAGAGCAAATCGCTAAGATGAATTTCCTAGGGATTTTAAATGCATATATAGGGACAATCAATGCATAGTAAACATTTTTAACCAGTTGCTTAAAGGCTATTAATTATTATAGTTCGTTTTCAAGGTTTTAGCTAATTGTTTTGAAGATGCCTCAACATTTCTTTTGCAAGGTATATATTATTAAGCTATAGATTTCATTCCATGAAACAACTAATGAATGTGCAGACGCCATAAAAGTCAATGCTAAAAGGAGTTTGACAAAAAAATTATTCATTTTTTCATGCAATTGTGAGGGATTACAGAAATGCTTCTTGCATTTTTCATTGGAAAGCAGTGAAGTGAGTGTGTGTATGTGGCAATGGCAATGTTTACAAGGTTTAATAGTAAAGAATCTTAAATCTATTGAGTTTACGGAAGAATTAGGCCAAAAAAGTGAACCTTCTCCCACATCTCATGAGTTTCGTTGATTGCAAGTACTATATTTATATATAGAAAGAATTTACCTTTACTTATTTCAACAGCACATTTGTAACAATTTTTCATAAAGGGAAACTTGCAATTTAAAAACCAATAACATAATCAATACTGAATTATGAAAATGTGGGATCAAATAAACAATTATAAAAATCGAAACAATGATTACTGAAATATAAATTAGTCAAGTCTATAGTAAAGCTGTGAAATTAAAACAAAGAGTTGCATTATATAGATTCAGGTCATAATGATAATAATAAAAAGCTACGCAGAGATCACATTTTTATTTTGAGTTTCTACACAATCAAATGCTTATTTTTTTCTGTGATAATAAATAAATAAAACATTATTAAATTATAAATAAATGAAAAGGAACACAAAATTTTGAAGTAAATGAAGAAATAAAGTGACTAGAGGCCTGTAATAGTACCAAGAAGATTGCCTGAAATCTATGGGATAGAGGATCATTTACTTATATATCCTCAAACAAGTTTGTTGTCTAAAAGTGAACTTTTTTTAAATTTATTAATAATTAACAAACACTTATTTAATTTATTAATTGCATAATATAGAAAACACTGATCTGAGATAATCAATGTTTTTACTCTGTTAAAGATTCATTTGACATAATTTAATCCTCCCCTTCATTTCGTCATTGCCGAGAGGAAAGGTACATATATTGCAGTTTGTCTTATAAATTACCTTATCCAAAACTTAAATGCATTTTCGGTCTCTTATTGATTACATTGAACGTGTAGCTTGCACGCATTGATAAATAACAAATATTAATATATCATTCACACGAATCTTTCACAAACTGAGCATAATTATAACAATGAAGTTAGGTTTCGAAGATCAGGTATGAAAAAACCAATCAAGCTCGCTTTCTGATATTGAGGCAAACTTGACTGTGTGATGAAGGTATTTGAAAAAGTTATTTTCCTTATTAGAGTGTATGGCACCTGATCCTTAAATCGATTTCAAAAATTAAATGCTTTAGACAAGCGATAGAGCAATTTGAACATGAAATACATGCAACATGCCACAAGAGACTCATAAAACGAAACTTAGTAATAATATTTCCTAGTACAATAAAATACATTAAAGCAATTAGGGTAGTGATCAGTCCATTGAGGTTCGTAATGCACTATTTTAGTTCAAGAAAATATATAGAAAAGAACCAATGATCAGTTAAAAGTAGAAAATATTCACAGAATACATTATTCTTCGAGGAACGGAAATGAAAGTGTTCAAACTGGAAATCTCCTCTCTTAATAAATTCAATATTTCAATAAACAATAACAAAATTTAATTACATTTTCTGTGATTAAGTATATGCACATATAGCTCATACCTACTCTACAGCAATTTCTAACGACACTCGAGTACATTATGACATATGAGACGAGTGAGTGTGATTCATGAAAGAAATGACCAGTCTGAACTACAGGATAGAAACTCATTAACTTTCCTCGCGAAAGTATAACTTCATTTAATTAGCACAGCCGTCGTTCATACCATTCTCCACGGAATAATTATTTATTTATCCTAATCCCCAAACTATTTGTCTCTGCAATTCTGCAAACTGTATCATATACTTTTCGCTATTATATATGTTACTTTTGCTAAATCTGTCGTTATTAACTTGACTAAGTCTAACTTGTCTTTTTGTTTCTATTTTAAGTATATAGGAGTAATTTAGTCCAAAAGATGAAGTTGTTGGTTGCATTTAATCCTTCACCAACTTCGAAACACCATCCATCTTCGTAGTAAGGACAATGATATTTATGTAATTAAGTTAGAATTAGTCTACTGCTACTAGTAGTGCTTCCATTGAGAAAGTGGTAAGGTTTTGCAAGCTAAAGTAGATTTACGACCTTGAAGAACTTAGGAAGAATTTACAATAAGATTCGTGTTTATCCTGATAAGTTGTGTATGCAGCGGGATCATAATGAGGTCAGATAATATTTTAGAGTGAATGTAAAAGATTGAAGAATAGATTACAGTAATTTTAAAAGATTACACGCGAGATGTTTTACAGGTATAATAAGTTCAAGTTTTAGCTTAAACTACACTGGAGCCAAGATTTTAAATTTTAGATTAGAATTGATGTTACTAACATTTTTATGAAAAGAATCACATAATAATATATATATATATATTATACTATACTGGTACTTTTAGTTCACGCCTTGAATGCACCTCGACGAAGAAAAATGAGTGGTTCTCTTTCTCTCATAACTATATCTGATTGTAAAACTATCATTTTTCATTGAAATTAGTTACCGCAATTACTCGAGATCCGGTGTTATCAAGAAATATTACAATATTATTAGGATAATTTACATTATTGTTAAATACGATCTTTCAACTATGTTTAAGCAAAAACTGCTTAAAATTTGTCATCCAACTTTGTATTGGAACATTTGAGTTGAGTTCTCCGATGAGTGAAGAATATCTTAAATACGGCATTTTGCACCTTTCTCCACTTTATTAAGTTGATCAGGCTTCTGCTGTTATAAATAACTGATTGTGAAACAGTTTTGGAATAATCATTGCCGAAATTTTGTCTTTCTATCTAAAGTTGCACTACACTACACTTACTGTACTTATTTATTATTATTATTATTTTTGTCACTTTCGAAGTTCTTATATTGAACACGAGCAATGAAACTCCGGCCAGCAGGATAGTTTATGTCACAAATAAATGACTAAAGTCAAATCCAAGAAAATTATCAAACAAAATTGTATTGGTATTTGACTTTTAGAAACATGATGCTCCCTTTTCTACTTTTAACAATATAAAGTGGAGGCTCTCAAGAAGGAAACAATACTGACTGAATGATTAACAATCTTTCAAACAATTAATTTAAAGCAAAACCACAAAAAATTTATATTCACAATCAATATGCGATGTGTATATGTATATATTACGAAGTTCATGAACAAGGCAAGATGAGGATCCGTTTCAATGATCTATCCAGTAGACTTCCACAATTGCATACTGTTTCTAGCTGATAATTTTTCTCGTTAATGTATTTTCTTTTGAGTGCCTGACATTTGGATGGCAAGAATTTAGACGTTCTTGAAGTAGACAGACATAAAGTTGGCTTGTTTGACGCATCTTCCGTTCCAAATCGCATAAGTTTTTAAAAAATTATCCTTAGTTTAGTCATTTGAATTTGAGTTGTTCCTGAAACATAAGAAGAGTAATTAGCTACTTAGGAGTCAGGTGACAATTAAGGAATTCATTGGGGTCAGCCAAGTTAACTCAACAAAGTACCTTAGGCTAAGCTAAAGGAAAAACTGCATTGTTATAACTTCATTCAACCTAAACTAAATTTACAACGGCTTCAATGTACATGCTGTGATATAATAATACTTTAATAGTTGGAAATCAATAGCACCATCTGGGGTACAACTACAATTATAACGCTAATCATCAATTTTAATTGGTTTAAACAGTAGACTGATTCAATATTAACGGCACACATAATGAATGGACTAATAGTACATACCTACATACATCTAAATACTTCAGAATAAAAATGTTGGAAATCTATTGCAAGGGTCTAAATGAGCATAAGATGAAATTAAGCAGACCAAAAGCTAAGTATTTTGAACAAGGTTTAAGACTTTATTGGGATTAAAATAAACTATATATAGTACGCTACAATACTGCAATGCAATTCGAAAGAGTGAAAATTAAATAAACAGAAAAAGTCTGAAAGATCTAACTCGTAGTTTACATACCTAAACATATAACCTACGGTCCTGTTGAGCAACAAGAGGGCAAAATGTTTATTGACCTTACTGATCCGGACTCCCATCCGTGTCGCTCTCGTCTAATTCCGCTTTACTCCTTCGTTTCTCGTAGATAAAAATTATAGTGAATAGGATTGCTACTTCTCCACATATTCCCAAGAATGGCCAAAGGGCTCCGAGTTTATCTGTTATACATCAAAGAACAACCACAAACACAGTTTATTATAAAATTAGAATCTTATTATATATATGAAGAAATATGCTTTTGATGGTACAGTACAAAGGCTTGGTCTGTTTGTGTAAGTGTTGGCATGAAATGCATAAAAACACTTTAAATAACCCCAAAGGGGATTAGAATACACACGAGACAGCTCAACAGTTTAAACGACTCATAAAAGTTTGCTGAGCAAATTTCAAAGTAATCTCATAATCATTTCTATATTTTTTGAACTTCATTCTAGTTTCTCCTTTTTGCATAAAAATCTTTCAAATCAAACATTAAATCCACGCCTTTACAAAGACCTTCATTTTCTATACAAAGAATAGTAATAGTAGATGGAGTTCTGAAGAAATATTACCTTTCACTCTCACATAATATGTCAACGTAGCGAAACAATCTTTTCTTGGATTCTTAAATTCAGGATCCGGATTATTTTCTCCTTCTTTTATCACATCACACGTATAATGTCCTCGGTGCTCGGTCTCAGCCAATATATAAGAGAACCCAACACGGTATGGTTTACCTTTCTCTTCATGTGCTACTATTTCGATCTTCGCAACATCAGGCGACTCAACAAACTCGAATGGCTTTCCATCTAAAAATCAAAAATGGGATCAAAATGAAATCAATAATAGGGAGAATAATTGTGCCGAAATTCATGGCTTCAATACCAAGTTATAATTTGGCTTTAATGTTAGGTCAAAACAAACATAGAGTTAATCCGTACAACTATAAATTATGTCAATGTATGATTTCTGAATAAAACAAAAAGTATTATTATGAATCCTTGTATTCATTTATCTTCCGGTTGTGATTTTGTTTTAACGGTTATTCATGTACAATACTGCATGAAGTCGACATAAGAGATAAGGTTTCATACTAATTTCCAATCTTACCTTTCTTCCATTCAATTTTTGCTTTTCTGTCTCTAAAATCTTTTGGATCCACTCCATGAATATCGCAATAAATTTCTAACTTATCTCCTTCCACCACAATTAAACTTTGTAATCCTCGATGGCCAAATGATCTGGTAGCAGACACTCGTTCTAAAAAATTACAAAATCAAAAGTAAATAAATGCTGAAACATTTCAATGTTTTGTAAATGACTGGTCTTTAGTTGACAGAAAGGAAAACCCAAGAAAGACAAAGTCAGGAATTCTTAAAAACTTCACATTAGTTTTCATAAAGTTTGGAATCATTGCTTACCAGCTAAATTGATAACTGCAAAGCCATCCTGATTTCCATTACTTGTCGCTCTGCACACGTAGTCTCGAAAATCTGAAATCGTCTTCAGTGTGGTATTTCCTTCTTTCCGAGCTCTTTTGATGTCGAGTTTGATAACTGTCTGATGTGCTGATTTTTCATGAGTCACTTTGCAGTGCTGTGGAGGCTTTTTTCTATCTGACAATTCTAGATCAGGACCAACACATATGTCCTTTTCCATATTTTCCTCTTTGCCACCGTTTACTCTAAACCTGTTGTGATTTAGAACAATAGAACAAAATAGAACAAGTTGATTTTTTTTAAATAAGTGTTGATTTATAAGTATTCTTAACATAGTAAAAGTTTACTGACCAACTCATTGATGCGTCTGACACATGGGCTGTACATACAAGTTCGATGCGTTTCTCTCTCGCTACAAACTTATTAAATACTTTAGCCCCTTGGTATTCTGAAGGTCCACCTTCATCTTCTGCAGTAGTATTTACTGTTACGATTATTGCTGCAACAAAAAAATCATAATAACTAAATAACAGAATTTGCATGAATGGATAATAAAATCGTCTTTTTAGGGATTATAAACTCTTTTAGCATTGCTGCATACGCATACTATTACCAACATTGGCTAAAATAGGATATTAATATGAGTAAGTAAATATTTTACACTACAATATCATCACACTCGAGCACTTTTATATCTTTTTGAATAAGTAACTAGCGACTGTGAACGCTAATAAATCTTTCATCAGCAAACACAAAGATAACGCAACACTTACAAATCATTAGTTATTCATCGTGAAATTGTAAAAGTATTTGATATAAATATTTTTTCTTTGAAAATGTACTCCTTACTTCAGTATGATATATCATTATTATCTCTGTCATATATGATGCCTGAGAAAAATACTACGATGGTACAATATCTACAACTATAAAGCCCAAAGACCATAGCAAGCAGATAAAATCGATCAACTAATATCAAAAATCCCTAATGGATTTACCAGAGAAAGCTTTTACTGGAGCATAAGCAGTGCTTGGCTGTATATAAGTTCTAGAAGAGGATCAGAGAGCAATGGTTGCAGCATATGGTGTCTTGTTAAGAATAAACAGGAAGGAATGTAATTTGCAAATGAAAGCACAAAATGTGCGAGAGGTCAACTATAATACTGACTGAAAGAATACATTTTAGGCAAAAAATATAGTAAGTTGTTAATATTGAACACTGTTACGGCTTCATTTCACATAAGTTGTATAGCTGATAATTAATAATGAAGGTGGGTTGGGTCAAAGGAACTTAAAGACTTTAAGCATTTAACTCTTATATTATTAGGTAGCTGTGAAAACTGTGATAATTAATCCACTCATATTCAACTCAAACCAATTTAAACTATTAGAAAAGAATACAAAATCCGTGTTAAATCAGGTAGGTAATCTGACTAACCAATGCTTACTGTGACCTTGAACCCAAGGTTTGCTCCAGGAGTGTCACTAATACAGACCGAAGTACATTTGTACTCTCCGGCATGGAATTTTGTGGAAGCGTTAAATACCGATAGCTCAGTAGCGATAATGCCATCCATCATTTCAGTTTCTACACTCATATTCCACTCATCCTGCATTACAGGAGTCACCTCCCGATTATTGATTGTCCATTTCACAGATTGAAACAGACTCAGATCACAACTCATTTTAAAAGACTCCCCCTCCCTAACAACCATTTCGTTTTTCTTGATTTCTTCTTCTGAATTAGTAAAATTCATTGCGGATGGGACTTCCTCTCCATTCCTATCCAGGTGGTAGAAACTCGGTGTACAACCTGTGTTCACCCAGAACCAGAATACTATCAATCAATATGATCACCCAACTATATGATCACCGCACTTTCAAAATTTCCTTAACTTGTACATTTTTGTAATTGTCAATGCATGTTAATCAACTGTTATTCTTAATGAAAAGAAACACTTCTGTATCATTCATGTGAAGTAAAAGAAACTTATTTTTACTAATGGTGAAAGTGGTGTGGTTGAGAAAGAATTTAAAAACTTGACATTCCGTCGGAGTAATTATTCATTTTGTCCTTATGATATATAAACATATTAGATTTTTGCACAAAAATTTCTGGACAATATCAGATTTTATATTATGATAATAGAGAGTATACACATTTGTAAAGGGAATTAGAAAAATTAAGTAGAAATATTTAAACAGAAAAAACTGACGTGGATAAGAATTTTTTATTTTTTGGTTACTAAAATGCCTGAATGCCATTCAACAAA
>JAQFZB010000650.1:0-11747 GCA_034695165.1 Desoria trispinata | reverse complement strand
TTTAAGATTGCAACATCAATTCTAAAGAATAAACAAAAGGTGTTAATTAGGTATATTTAAATTGTAGTGAGTTATCGTTGTTCTGGTTTGTAAGAAGTAAACATTCGCAGCATGTGAGAGCTAAGTATAGAATTGAAACTGACATTTACGATTCTCATGCACAGACAACAGACTCTGTAGTTTATATAGCATAGCACATTCATAGATTATGGAGTAAAGGACATCGGATGAGGAAAAAAGAATAATCCATTGAAATTGGGTACTGACTGTGATTTCAGGATGTCGTAGAGCATTGCTGGTCGGAACCTAGTCATTTTAAAAGGAAATATTGTCAAGTTTGCCGTAAGAGACTGGATGATAACCTTGCAATTCGATGTGAAAGTAAGTTCCATGATAAAAACTGGGTTACATCTATATTTCTTAAACTTGTACTCATTTAATTTCAGTTTGTGAGTATTTCGTTCACGTGGAATGCGTCGAACTATCGGTGCCCAATTGCAAAGAATGTGCCACTTACTTTCCTGGTCGAGAATTATCATCTGTACGTCATATTCATCACTGGCGAGAGGGAAATCTAGTCCCAAATTCTAAATGTGCTGTATGCAAGAAAACATGTTGGTCATCGGAATGTTTGACGGGGTACAGGTGTGTTGAAAGATTCAAAAATAATGCATTGTCAAGTAAAATTAGAGATGAAACTTATTCGTTTAAATTATTTGGATGAAAGGTGCGAATGGTGTGGGGTGACTGCTCATCCTGCATGTCACAAATTGGTACCACCGGAATGCAACTTTGGAATCATGGAACCAATTTATCTTCCACCACATGCCGTGTCAATCCCAAGAACTGAAGTACCACTGGAAACGATAATCGGGGTGTCCAATAAAAATAAGACCAAAGAAGCAATGCAAAGAGAGTTATCTTGTCGTAAGTTTCCTTCAAATGTCCTCGTTATGGTAGTCAGTCACATTTGTTGTATGTAGGTATGATATGCTTGCTATACTGATCACAATTTGTGTTGAGCATTATTATATTACATTCATATGATTTGATTATGATTATAAAAGAATCCATACTTTGATTTTTGTTTGATTTTTTGTACTCAAGTTATAGAATGTTTTTATTTATTTGTTGCATCATTTTATGTTATTTTGGCTTGGCTTTTTATTAGAATGTCTGAAACAACAAGCACCACATCTTTGCTTTAAGAGAAAGCGGAAGTCCATTTTTTCATCTTTGTTTCATTTTAAAGGTGAGTTATTTTGTGTCTACCATAATATGCACAAAAGATAAGTATATGATTTGCATTGGTTTTTATTATTAAAGTGGATGTGTTTGTTCGTAAACGCTGATTGTGTTTGTGATAGTTTATTTAATAGTTTTAATATGATCTAAAAATTGCAGCTCGGAGTATATCGGAAGAATTCAGTAGTGGTGATAGGGAAAGTCGGCCAGGTCCTAGTCGTGGGGATTCTGAAAGTGATTCTGTTCAACAAGCGGGGGCTGCAGCGGGGGCGTCATCATCCACGGGTACAACTAGTAAGCATGAGAAGGAAAGAGATGAAGAGGCGATCAAAGTTTATGATGGAAACCAAGGACTGAGACGACGACAATTCCGACCTGTTATGATTTCAAAATCTGCAACAGTAGATCAAATTTTGTCTACAGGCCTCAGAGCATTTCATATAACGAAGCCTACTGAGAATTACTATCTTACTGATGCATATGAAGAAGGTGTCAGGATAACCGATCCTAATCCTCTTCACATGCTAAAACGAAGAGAAGGAAAACGACCAGCAGTATTTATCCGATTTAGGTAACAACAATGATTGTTTAATTTGTGTCCCTGTTTCGTGATACAAGTAATTAACAGCAATATGTTATCATTATTTCATTCAGAGAGGAAGAACGAACAACTGGAGAAATTCAAGTGTATTCTGGAAGATTAAAAACTGCCCAAAGTGTAGCCACAATACAAGTGTCCGATACAACGTCTGTGTCAGATATCATTGCCGCCGCATTAGATCAGTTTGGTCTTGACCCGCAAACCCAACTTGCATACCGAATGATTAAAGTGGTAGTGGAAAAAGGTACACGCAGTATATAATAGTTGTATCAATTTCATTTCTTATTAATAATTCTTTGGAACTGACTTTGAGATGATTCATCATATTATCAAATTACATAGGAACTGTGACAGAAAGAGTATTGGAACTAGATGAAAAGCCTTGGCTTCTTCTTAAAGAACATGCACGAGATTCTGTTAGACAAATGGAACAAATTCGCTTTCACATGCAATTGTCTGAAGACCCACATGGGTCAACAGTTGCGTTGTATGTTGGAAACATTACACCGAATTTGAATCAACGACAGTATGAAAATGTTTTGGTAAATAAAGCATTTCTCTGTAATTGGTAAATGATACTGACTTATAAAAATTTAATTTATTTTTCAGATGGAGTACCTTGGCAGAGATAACAAATATAGTTCAATAGGTCCTATATATTATGAATATGGGAGTTTAGTGATAACTTATGAAGACTCTCATAAAGCAGTACAAGCATTCTATGTATTACGGGAATCCATGCACGAAGAAAAGAACTTGTTAGTTATGATGCTTCCAGCATTGGCCCCTCATATGATTCCACAAGGTAAGTTTTTACACTCTACCGTTTTCAAATTGCATTTAATCTAAAACCTAATATAAACTTTGTTTCAGGTGTAACGCCTCTACTTGTGTTTGTGAATGTAAAATCGGGGGGCTGTCAAGGCTTGGAGTTAATATCATCATTCCGTAAACTGTTAAACCCTTATCAAGTGTTTGATCTGGACAATGGAGGCCCTTTACCGGGCTTGTATGTTTTTCGCCACATAGAAAACTATCGAATTCTAGTGTGTGGGGGCGATGGTACTATTGGTTGGGTGCTACAATGTTTAGACAATGTTGGTCAAGACTCAGAATGCAAGTAAGTGTTTCCCTTTTACTTTTTGATTAATATAGGGAGTGTAATATTCCCATTACAATAATGTCTCTTCTGTGCAGCTCTCCTCCTTGCGCCATTGTTCCTTTGGGGACAGGAAACGACTTGGCGAGAGTACTACGGTGGGGTCCAGGCTACACCGGAGGTAAGCTGAGTAAGCTAACAGAATTCTCACTTGCACTTAATACTTTTAAAATCACATAAACTAAATTAAAAAGTACTGTAATTATGGAACTGGGGTAATACGAAACTTTCACTTCCTTTCACTGCCTGAAAACAACGTACACTATTGAATAGAGATCTAATGAGTATTTTGATGATCTAGGGGAAGATGCTCAGACCCTTTTAAAAGATGTGATTGATGCCGAAGAGATTCGCTTAGATAGATGGACCGTTGTCTTCCATCCTGATGAAAAGGCAGAGGATAAAATGCCGGTTAATCAAGCAAGTAAGAACTTTTCATTTATCTTTGTCAAACAAATTATTAAACAATAGTACTTTTATATCAGATTTGTATAAGAAATTGCATAGAGCTTTTATTTTCAGTGCAAATTGGTGCAAGCGCACAAAGCGAGGACAACACGGCGATCTACGTAATGAATAACTATTTTGGAATTGGAATTGATGCCGATCTATGCCTAGACTTTCACAATGCTAGAGAAGAAAATCCTAACAAATTTAACTCACGCTTGCACAACAAAGGTGTCTATGTCAAAATGGGTTTACGGAAAATGGTGTCGAGAAAAATGTGCAAAGATCTTCACAGAGAAATCAGGTAATAATAATAATGTTAATGGAACTTTTAAATACCAAATAGTATTAAACTAAACATTTATTTGTTTTAAAAAATATAGATTGGAAGTCGACGGAAAACATATTGAACTCCCTCCTGTAGAAGGAATAATAATTTTAAATATTTTAAGGTATTAATTACTATTGATGATAATAATTATTCATCTATTTTCCAATGTCTAAGTTAAAATTCGACTCTTCTAGTTGGGGGTCTGGGGCTAATCCTTGGGGACCTGAGAGAGAAGACCAATTTTCAAAACCAAACCACTGGGACGGTATTACAATAATTATAATATGTTCAATAACATTACAAATTACATAAAGTGTGATTCGAAATATATATTATTTATTTAGGTATGTTGGAAGTGGTCGGTGTCACTGGTGTTGTTCACCTTGGACAAATTCAGTCAGGCCTCAGATCTGCCATGAGAATTGCGCAAGGCGGACATATCAAAATTCGGTACATAAATAACTTAGCTGATGATAAACTGGAGATAAATTATCAATACTTTACATATATATATTTGTATGCAGATTAAATGCTGATATGCCTGTTCAAGTTGACGGTGAACCATGGATTCAGACTCCTGGGGATGTCGTCATATTGAAATCGGCATTGAAAGTATGTTTAGGAAAATGACAAAGAAAATAATAATCTCAATTCATAATCCTGTTTTATAATTATAGGCAACGATGTTAAAGAAAACGAAAATGAAACGTCGGAACACTGAAGCAGTAATGTCCCCTTTAACGTCCTGTCCATCCCCAACACCCCCATCAACATCATCGCATCATCAACACTGTGATGAATGACGATTGCAGAACATTTGTTGTCCTCAATGTGTAGCCTCCTGAACCTTTTTCATCATTCTGCAATATCGCCCTGTTTGTTCTACTGTTCGGCAAAGAGCAAGTTGGGTCAGGGTGTTCATCTTAAATTTGAATTCCACATTTATAGAATGTTAAAGATTCCAGTTATTGAGTACGACAAATTATACCATACCACGTTTCACAATTGTTACAAAAAGGCAGCCAAGTTTTCTCAAGCTGTTGTTATTTTGTCAATGTATGCTCATGTCGGCTTGCTTTGTCCCCCGATCATTATTAGACGATATTTAGACTAGACAAAGCCTTCGAGTCAACTAACTATTTGTTTTCAATACACAAATATGTCATCAGTTGACAAATATTAGTTATAGAATAAGCAACGTTCACAATATTTTTTAATTCTTCTTACTAAGGAAGATCTTTTGGTGGTAATCTATTCAAATATAGATATATAGATCTATATAGTAATATATAGATATTGTGATTCATTTTCATTATATTTTCATTGTTTTTTGGTGGAAAAGTCAGCTCCCATATTATTATTATTATTAGGTAATGAGAATCTAGTCCAAGAGAATCAATTATACTCATACAATCATGCTTCTTGATTTAATAAGTTCAAAATACACTTTGTGACTTGGATTATTTACAGGGATACGAAATTTTTCGAGTCATTCCATAATACCATTGGGTAATAACAACTTTGTTTTAAGCTATATAATAGGTACATTCAGAGGTGCAATTTATCATTGTCGAGGAAGAAAACTTTAGAGTGGTTGCAATTAAAAGTCCATTATACACTTTTAGTTTTCTGTCTCAGTCAAGGTACATTTAAGTTGGCTGACAAAAATGGTTGACCGTATATCATGGTACAATTTATTAAACACATTATTATTATTATATTCAGAAAAGTGGCCAAAGTTCTCTCACAAATAATTTATTGAAAATCATTATACTTTTGTTTAAATGCCAAAAAATAGAACGAGAAGTGAAACTGGGATAGTATTGAATGATTAACTCACAATCAGTATTAAAAATTCAGATATATTTATCTATCAACTAAAATGAATATTATTCTATCTGTTAATGCTAAAAATGTACGCATAGGAATCTCCAGAAATATCTTATGTACAATTTAATTTCACATACAACTTGGAAGTGATTTAATTATTGCCATAAAAGTTTATGATTGTACAATTCGGTACTATACTATAATTATACGAATGAGGATGAAGTATACACAAATAGAAGGAATACGAAAATGAGCCAGTATTGACAATTTTTTTAAATGATGGTAGTGTTTTATCGAGTCAAAATCTATTCCTTCACAATAATGCAAATTAATGTGAAAAAAGAGTTGATTGTGCTCGTTTGTATTTTGATGTCCGGAGACCAGTAAAATTCATGGTGAATTTTCTTTAGTGCAGCAGTTAAATTGCTGAAAACCCTAATATAAACCTCCAAAACCATTTAGCTAATTCTACTACATATATATTGATTGAAAATTGAAATTGAAAGTTACTAGATTTTTACAACATCCAGCGGTTTGACAAATTAGTTAGGCTTGCTTATTAATTGCCATTATTTACTGCGTCAATTTATTTCGTGATATTAATGAGTTCTTATTAAAAATTCACATTATTATTATTGTTATTATTATTACACAAATTATTGCGTGGTACTTTTCTATCTGAATTCAGAATTACATTGTACTTAATTTATGTATCAGCAAGATACAAGAGATGTTATATTATTAATTACTGTAATAAGATTCTCTCCAGAAGATTATTTAAAACTTACACAAGAAATCTGCCACAACAATTTTGCCAATTTTATCTCCAATCTAGTCGATTAAATGAGGCAGATTTATTTTGCAAAAATATGCTATGCATTTTTTTATATTTTGTATTCTAAGTTTATTTTACGATTAGTAAATAATGCACAATTTACTGTATGCAAAATAATATCAAAAAAATGAAACCTCCTTATTGTGTTAAATGTTTATCAATACAATGAAAAAAAAAACAAATGCAACAACCAATTATTGGGAATTCCTCCCAATTTTGTACAAGAAGAAGAAAGAATGCAAACTATTATTATCCAATTACTTATGCAGCAGATTACGATGCAAAATGCAATTAATTAAACATAATAATGATAAAATGCATTATTATGTATTGTTTTTCATTTCTTCTCGTCGTATAAGAAAACTGAGATCAGAGAGTGTGTATTGCAATTATATAGACAGCCAAAACGATTAATTATTATTATTATGCTCTAGAAATAAATGTTAAGAGCGGAAACCAACATTTGTAGGAGGTTTGCAAAGGAAAAGTTTGCAAAAAGAAAATTGCAACATATATATATATGATGATGCAAACAGTTACTAGAAACTTTTATGAGTATTTAGAGATATATTATTATGATAGCGAGAAAGATCCTAAAAACTCCTAAAGTATTGTTGTAGTGATTAGTGCTAAAAAATCTGTCTCTAAATCGCTGAAAATTATTATCATACAAAATTCTATGAGAAAATTGAATAATGTGAAATTGAAAAAAGCGACTGGCCATCGTTTGCATTTCAATCTGATTCATATGAGTTAATTTATAAGAAGATATATATAGTGTGTTCAAAATCAATTGTTGTTGGTAAATGAATGTTTATCTTTTATATGCACATTATTATGATAATGTGTAAAAGTATCTTAAACCTTTGCTGTTGTCATCTATCTGTACTGTATAATAATAGGTACATTTTAATCTGCACATCAGCAGAGGTTAGATACAATTTTTAGTATAACAATAATATACTACTAATTGAAAATTGCAGTGACAATGTATAAGATGTGTGTACACATATATGAGAATGTAAAAGAGCTGCCTACTAACTAACTACTATATATACTATTATTATTGTTCCACATGAATCAGATCTTGCCATCCGAGAGAGATAACAACGGGGCTCGGTTACTTTCAGTCGAAGGAAAACGAAGTGTTCAGTGAAAGTAAAAAAAATAATTCCGTCTCTCTGTCTCATACAAAGACTATATTATATAATACATATATAAGCATTATTATTAAAAGTAGTACTCTAAAATATTTATTTAATTGTCTGAGACATTGGGATTGGAGGTAAGTGGAAAAGCACTTATTTCGCTTTACTTACCAGCCTCCTGAATCTTCAAACTCACTACTGAATGAAAGTAACTTTTTATTTCTCTTGGAATATGGGGAATGCAAGAGGTGATAATGTTCATTTGAATCGGAGTATATTTAAGCAGATAATTTAAATAAATATGATGATAAAATCTCTTTACATCCGATTCGTTTGAAGTGTGTAATTCACTCGATGAACAAATAAAGAGAAGAGAATAAAAATTTCTCAGCCATTTCTATTCATGTGCATTTTTATACTTATTTTTCATTATTCATTATTTATTTTCTACATTCCCTAATTAATGATCAATCATTGCATAATAAATCATTACACAATGGAAAGGGGGTGAAAGCAGTGAAAGTTTTCGGCAGACTCATGCAAAACCCTTTAGAAAACTCCATTCCTTTGAAACCCAAATGGACAAGAAATGGAACGGGGAGGTATTTATCTGTTTATTTCCAGTTAGTTATCAATTCGTTTTCATTGTTTTTTTGCATGATTATAATAGTTCTGGACTTTCTCCAACTTTCCCTCATTGGAAAACGGGAGAAACGATCGAAATGACGATTCTGTCTCTTCTTGCCCCAACATTTATATTTTCACCCGCCTTCCTATACTTTAAATGGAAAACCGACGACGACAACAAATAATAATAAGATCAATTGTCAATTGAATATCTTCTTAAACAATTTAATTAAAGAAGATTAGTTAAATTTAAATGCCCGTGCTGCAAAAGTGTGACGATCCCTGTCATATAATCTTCAAGGGATCTCTTATCTGAGTTATCAAGGATTAAATTAAAATTTAACTGTATTTTTTGTATTACATCGGTTTAAATTTTGAATTTGTTAATTTTGTTCTGCAAATAAACAACAGCACAATGTCAGTTCCTACAATTCCAGCAGCTCCAGTGTCCAAATCGAAAAAGCACTTCATTGGAACACCCGCACCGTCCGGATATGTCGCTGGAGTTGGGAGAGGGTATGTATTATTTGTTTATTTTTGTGATTTTTACATGGATTTTGAAATTAAAAAGATGAATTGATTATAATATTGAAATGTGATTCTGTAGAGCCACAGGTTTCACTACTCGTTCTGACATTGGACCTGCAAGAGATGCAACAGACGTATCTGACGATCGTCATGCCCCTCCAAGTAAACGAAACAAAAAGAAGGACGAGGAAGAGGAAGAAGAAGAAGATTTAAACGATTCTAATTATGACGAGGTTTAGTCATTTTGTTTCCTAATGTTGAAGTTTCCACAATACTTATATTAATTTTTTCGATTTTAGTTCTCTGGATATGGCGGGTCACTCTTTAGCAAGGATCCATACGACAAGGATGACGAAGAAGCGGATGCTATTTATCATCAAATTGATGTAAGAATGGACGAAAAGAGAAAGGATTACAGAGAAAAGAAGTTAAAGGGTATAATAATAATTATATTTTAAATTGGCAGAATTTACTAGTACTTTTTTGTGTAATAATGTTTTTACGTTCATCTTTAGTTCAATTGGAAAAATACAGACAAGAACGACCGAAAATTCAACAACAATTTAGTGATTTGCGTCGAGCTTTGTCAACAGTATCAGAAGATGCGTGGTTAAGTATTCCTGAAGTAGGAGATTCTAGAAATAAAAAACAGAGAAATCCCAGGGCTGAAAAGTATATTGCTAAATCTCAAAAACCCTATTGGATATTATACATGTTGCACTGCTTTTAATTAATAACGAAATTTTTTATTATTTTAGGTTCACACCATTGCCTGATTCAGTTTTATCAAGAAATCTTGGTGGAGAATCAGTTACTACTATTGATCCAACATCTGGTCTTGCTTCGGCATTTCCAGGTGGTAGCATGACTCCAGGTTGTAAAATATTCAAAATGATGCTGCGAATTTAATGTAACTGGTTCAACAATGTTCAAATATAATATAGGTTTATCAACTCCTTCTGGGGACTTGGATTTGAGAAAGATAGGACAGGCTCGTAACACATTAATGAGTGTTCGACTAAATCAAGTTTCAGATTCTGTTTCTGGCCAGACCGTAGTGGATCCTAAAGGCTATTTGACGGATTTACAGCAATTTGGTGTCGGAACGTATGGAGGGGACATTAAGTAGGTTTCTGTTCTATCTAATAATTAATTAATATTAGGTATATTTATTATTTTTACTCTATTTTTATTTTTAGTGATATTAAGAAAGCCCGTCTTCTGTTAAAATCTGTTCGAGAAACCAACCCAAATCATCCTCCTGCTTGGATCGCCTCTGCTCGTTTAGAGGAAGTCACCGGGAAGGTGCAGACGGCACGTAATCTTATCATGAAAGGCTGTGAAGTCAATCCCAACTCTGAAGATCTTTGGCTGGAAGCAGCCCGACTTCAACCTCCAGATGTAGCAAAAGCTATTATTGCTCAAGCAGTTCGCCACATTCCCACATCTGTACGAGTTTGGGCAAAAGCTGCTGATTTAGAACAAGAAGTGAAGGCAAAGAAAAAGGTTTTTAGAAAGGCATTGGAGCACATCCCTAACAGTGTGCGATTATGGAAAGCAGCCATTGAACTAGAAGAGCCAGATAATGCACGAATTCTCCTTGGCAGGGCCGTGGAATGCTGTCCGACATCTGTAGAGTTATGGCTGGCATTAGCGAGATTGGAAAATTATGAAAATGCTAGAAAAGTTCTCAATAAGGCAAGACAAAACATCCCAACTGATAGAGGTATTTGGATTACTGCTGCAAAATTAGAAGAAGCACAAGGAAACCATCAAATGGTTGAACGAATTGTTGAAAGAGCCATCAGTTCACTCACAACGAATGGGGTTGAGCTAAACAGAGATCAATGGTTGCAAGAAGCAATTGAATGCGACAAAGCTCAATCATATATGACTTGTCGAGCAATCGTCAAGGGCATGATTGGACATGGATTGGAAGATGAGGAACGAAAAGATACTTGGCTTGAAGATGCTGATAACTGTGCCCAAAAGGTATAACACAATAAACTGATTCCAATAATAGAACCAGATATGTTAATACGATACTGTAATGTTTTTCTAAATTATATAGGGTGCTGTTCAATGCGCCAGAGCCATTTACAGTCATGCTCTCAGTATATTTCAGACAAAGAAGAGCATTTGGAAACAGGCAGCAACGTTCGAAAAACAACATGGAGATAGAGAAAGTTTAGAAACTTTGTTGCAAAAGGCAGTATCACATTGTCCACAAGCAGAAGTTTTGTGGCTGATGGGAGCCAAATCCAAGTGGCTAGCTGTAAGTGGTCATTTTTACTTTCTATGTTTCCTTTATACTTAACAATTTATTTGCTATTTTAAGGGAGATGTTCCTGCCGCAAGATCCATTCTATCCTTAGCATTTCAAGCCAATCCAAACTCTGAAGAAATTTGGCTTGCTGCTGTAAAGCTTGAGTCAGAAAACAATGAATACGAACGATCTAGAAGACTGTTAGCCAAGGCCAGAGAATCCGCTCCAACTCAAAGGTAGATTAATAATAGCTATTTAAAAAATTATATTGGGTTACTTACTAATAATATTATCTTGGACTGAAATTATAGGGTGTGGGTTAAGTCAGTTAAACTTGAATGGTGTTTGAACTGCATTGCACCAGCATTGACTTTATTGGAAGAAGGCTTAAATGCATTTCCGGACTGTGCAAAGTTGTGGATGATGAAAGGACAAATTTTGGAACAGGAAGGAAAACTTGAAGATTCTCGAGATGTATATATTGCAGGAACTAAGAAATGCTGCGATTCAATACCTTTGTGGACTCTATTAGCGTCGATTGAAGAAAAACGTGGTCAATTGACGAAAGCTCGTTCCATATTAGATAAGGCCAGATTGAAAAATCCAAAAAGTGATCGATTGTGGTTAGAGTCTATTCGTATTGAGGCTCGTGCTGGATTAAAGGATATTGCAGAACCCATGTTGGCAAAAGGTACTCTAATCTTAATTCTTGAGTATTATAATTACTATA
>JAQFZB010000649.1:0-11752 GCA_034695165.1 Desoria trispinata | reverse complement strand
TATTGTAAGTAAGTGATTAAAATGAAGCAAGAAGTAATTGCCGGAATAAATATATAATCGTTACTGATCAGCAGTGATCAGAAGAGATCGATGAATGCTCTGCTTCTTCTGCTCTACTACCTATAGTATATTCTATATTTAGTCAACTTTTTAATATAATATAAGGTTAAGTTAAAAAGAATCATCTACAGAATATCCAACTGGCTAAAATTGATATTTCTCAGTGAAGAAGAAACTTATTTAAACTTACCCTTTTCATATGGCCATTTCTTTGTTTCTGTGATTTATTTGGACTCATTTTATCGAATTTTTATTTCCTTATTTGTCTCCTCTTGTGGAAATTAAATCTACTGCTACGACGGCACTGTGATAAAATTAACAGCGAAGCCTCTTTGTCAATGTGTGACGGATTAAAAAACTGTTTCTCGGGAAAGTCTATGAACAGTTTAAAATCACTTTTTATCTTTCTTAGGAAGAAAGACGCTGCACATGCACAAAGTATAATCAGGAGAAATTAATAACAATAACAATAATACGGAGAGATATAGGGAGAGATTAAAAGTGAGAATAAAAGTAAGAAATGAGTCGTGTCTTTCTTGTATTGTGTGCGTCTTATGATGTGATGTGGGTAATGCAATACAACCAAGATTACAGATTTCTAATTCCAAAAGATTTCCGTTCTTTTATTATTTTTATTGTTCAATCTTTGAACAGTATGATGATGAATGATTTGACGTAAATAAGGGTCAAGGACAAAAATATAGCCTATCTACTTTCCTTCCTCTTCTGATGTGATGATGGTGAAGTCTTTGAATTATGTAACTTTCGGTTTCTATATTCTTCAATCTTTTTGTATTGATATTTTGTTAAACACTTGTTGTTTGTTCACTCTCTCTTCTCACCGACAATCTCATTCACGTAGAATTCAAGGGAGATGAAGCTTCACCTTTTAATATTGCAGTAGTAGTAGTAGCACAGTTTACTTCACTTTCTTCACTATTTGTAGTGATGATGTATAAGAAAAAAGGTCGATTTCTTTACTCTTTATTAGACTCTCGCACTCAAGTGAATTAGATGTAATATATTAAATCAAGGTTGTCTCCGTGTGTCTCTTCTTGCCTCTTTTAGTCTTTTCCTTGGACTTGAGCTCTTTTATTCTCTAAGGCCAAATGTCACAAAAACAAAACTAAACCCTTGCACCCAACTAAACAACCGAAATCCCAGCTCCGATCAAATTAAATCAGAAACTAATTCAATATTGAATTATTTGCTCACTTCCACATATCAGGAAATAATGAGAAACTTGTTCAATTACTTAATTGCGTTAAAGTTCATTTATTGGTGGAAAAATTAGTAATGTACAATAACGGTTTTATTTTAATGTTTTATAACAATAAAATAATGTAACTGAATTTTTCAACAAGCAACTTTTTCCACTATCACTTGAACAGTGATGTGTACAGCCGAAGCTTGAAAAGCAAACTAACTGGGAGTTGGAAAACTCCGACTGAAGCAAATGATTTTTAACACAACTTAAACAACAAATTTAATACATGAAGGAATACGTTTTAGATTTTAAAAGCATTTTATGTATGGAAGTGGCTTGACTTACTACTGTTCTCTTATAATACGCTCTACAAGTCAATGCAATACGATGATTTCTGTCTGACGATTAGAGAGCGTATATAAGTAATACATATTATAAATATTATTTAACATTTATATGAAATAGAACATCGCCGTAATTTTGGCTATACTGGCTGAATTGATTAAAGATTGCCGATGACTGATCAAAATCTATTACTTTTGCTTTTATGTAACAGTTTTTTATATTTTAAAGATGTTTATGTGTGAACCACAGAGAACATATTTCAAAAGTACTAATAAAAGCTTGAAAACTTAATAGTTTCACTAGATAGAAAAGAAATACCAGTATCATAAGAATACCATATCATAATAAGACAGGATAGGCAAATAAACCGCAAATTCTGCTGATATTCGATATCTCGGTCCTAATCTAAAATACTGCACCCGGTTTTTATTTATGATCCAAAGATATGATTATTTTAACCCTTCTTTATAAAGAGAACTTTCTTATTAGCACAGTGTGGTCCTACATTATATAAACCAGGAGAGGGGGAAAACCCTCATGATTTTTTGCTCTTACATTTCCCAGAATTTTATAACAAACAAATTTTAAATAACGATACGAATAAGTACACCTACTCATCATCACCTCATATGTTGTTATGAGTCAGTTTTCTAAGCACTAAAACATCAGCTGCCAAAAAACTGACAAAACCATGAAAATGTTCCACTTCAAGTTCAGTTGCTTTTAGTTTTTAAACTTATAGGACAGTCACTATATATGAAAGAGTTCACATGAGGAAGTTTTAACAGGAGTTTTAGTTTTGTTTTTCTGGATCCATCGTCCGTCGGTTTACATGTGCAATATACTATATTATACCATAGCAGGGTTTTAAATTTAGAAACGAAGATTTCATATTGTATAATCTGCATATAAACATATGCTATATACTACAATTGTCAATGCATATTATGGCACATGGATGGAAATTTCTATTTAGTTCGACAGAACCTCCCCTTTGTTCACTTTAATTCTTAATTTGTTTTCTTAGGAATTACTTAGGCGTCAATCTCAATAAATGATACCTTGGACAACAACAAATTCGTATGAACATATTTGCATGGGATTACCAACAACAGATTTACTTAATAATTAACTAATAATTACTACGTCTCTTGACACGCTAGAGGGGAAAATAAAAGTTGTATTTGCAAACTCAACAATATTTTTCTTGTCCCTTCAGCAGCATAATATTTAATTAAAAAGATAGTAAATGTGCCCTAAATTGAAATTTACGACCGGCAATAAAGGGTCACATTGGTCGCATGTTATAGTGTGGAAATTGAATGAAAGTTACCGTGTATAAGAGACCTATTTAAGTCAATTACATAACAATCTGTTGCATTGGCCGAGTGCCTATTTGGCTGACAATTCATCAATTCATGTGCATTTTTATGTAATGTTCCATTCATTGAATAAGGAAAAATAATGAGAAATAAATTTCTTTTTCTGTGCAGAAGTTTTAAACAAGATACAAATTCTAGTTTTAAAATCGTTATAAATACATACACGAGAAATTTTTGTCACAGATACAGATTCCAAGTGCCAAGGATTCCTAATTTTGATGATTTTGATGTTATTTTCAATAACAAACAAGTTTGAATTTGTCATCTCACATATAGAAAAATACTTATGACTCATGACAAGGATATAATTTGGATCTGAATTTGCAGAAAATTATAATAAATTCTGCTCTCGTATACTCGTATATCTCGTATATCGTATACGAGATATGTAACGGAAGGAATTCGGATATTTTGTGATAATTTGATATCGATTGGATTTGCATTTATATTTATCTTCATATCAATAGTATAATTTGACGATTTGCGATCCAATTTCAATTTCATTTTGCTGCTGTCCTGGCACGGAATGATTGCAGCAAAATTGATAATGGATACTTGAATTTTCAAAAAATCCCCTGTTGTATAATGTGCAACTTTATGTAGTATAATTTATCAGTAGTATGCATGCAATTTAGGTTCTTGAAAATTTAATCTCGTCTCTCTTTCTCTCTATTATGCTTTTATACATACTAAGGATGAAATGCTGAATAAGCAGAAAAAAAGAAATTAAAGTGCAGTGTTAAAAATTAATGAGTTTTCAAGCTCCTAGAAGTTTAAAAACTTGGTCTTGTCCGACTGTGTACTGTTGTATATGCTGGTCATAAAATCAATTTAAAATTGCAAAACTCCAAAATAATTAAGAAGAATTTACATTTAACACGTGCAAAATTCGTCTCGAAGTCTTAATTTCAAATTACTATTATTATTACAATGGTGAAATTGACGTGACTGCGCTGAATAATTATTCCGTTATGAGTACACTAATACACTATGAACAATTAATGTTATTTTTGCTATTGTATTGAAAATTTAACCGAGGAGTAAGTAATTTGAACCAGACAAAAAATAAAATAACCAACAAGTCTGCTGCTACTTTGCACACATCATTATTACTTACTTAATACCATAAAATAAACATCTTCTTGTGGTTGTCATTTAAACCCTCGTTTAAAATTCAACATTATTATCATTATTCTATTTCAAGACAAGACATTCTTTTGCCGGATCTATTGAAAATAACACGCCTCATATCAAGGTATACTGGATGTAAAGAATAATATAATAGTCAATAAATTTTTTTCCATTCCATTTCAATAGTTTCATCCTGTTTTCTTGAGATAAAATAGATTCTATAGGCATTGCTTGTTCTCAGCTTGCGGTATAATATATTATGTGTATGTTCTATTCTAATGATGTGTATTGTATTTGTTAACTTGTTTTTCACCAGAGATTCATTTGAAACATTTAAATTTCAATAGGATTGTAAATTACAACCCGTAGCACATGTGATTATTAATTGCTTACATGCATCTAATATTATTATTGAGCTGATGATCTCATTCTTGCTCGGTTTCATCAGATTTCAATGGAACATTTGCAATGCAATTTTCCCCTTCTTATCGAAACACTTCAGCATTATCACATTTCTCTCATTCTATGCCATTCGCCATGCTTATAAAATGATTAGGTCAGCATTTACAATGTGTAATTAATGCCAATAACAATTTTGACGTCATTTATTGAACCATTCACTTAAAAGAGAAGGAAATTCTCATATTTCCCGGCCGAAAGCATATAATCGGAAGTTAAAATCTTTAGTAAAATTCTAATTCTGGAAAAGCAATTTTCTGACAGCCCTACCACTAACAGAAATTGTACTTTAACTAAACTGTTGACCCTAGCTATGAATATATAGTATTAGAACTAGAAGCTGAAGCTATACAAACTATATCAGTATATTGGTTATGAGATTGAGATTGAGACAAGGAAATTTTGCAGGTGTCGAGCCTAAAGTTAAATTTTTTTGCAAACTCACAAATCAAATCATTTTCTAGGCTGCAAGCTTGCAAATCTCAACTCCGAACCTGATCAGCCTTAGACAATTAAATTTAAGCAAAACTGATCAACTTTTGATACTCATCTTTAAACTTCAGAGCGGAGAATGAACTTTAATTTTTTTCTTTAAGATAGCTGTAGAGCAAAAAATTATTAAGACTCTCTTTCCGTGTTAAACGGTTAACATATAGGTAACATTTAAAAGATCACTTCTGTTGCTTGGTTGTATATATAATTTGCAAAAATGTCTTGCTAAAATATTATCAGAGATTATTAGTATTCGCTGAATGAACCTTTCCTTGCGGCTCCTCCTAAAACATGTTTTATATTCAGAGATTTATTATCATATACATGAAATCAAGTGTGGGATTAAATGGTAACTTATATAAACTGATGTCATGTCATATTCTATACTTAAAATCGGTTTAACAAAGTAATTTTTGATTTTAAGTTTAAACTTTAAACACAATTTTCCTGCTCTAGTTTCTTAATGCATTGCGGTAAATCTCATTGAAAATGATCTCATCATCTTGATCATCATTTTATTAGGTATGTAGAATGTAGAACTTCTTCATAGATCATAGTTTGGTAGAAACTGACATGACAAGCTCTCATAGTTTTATTCACATGAATATTTTAAACGCCAAATTGATATTGGTGTGCTCATGGTCTACATGTAGCCAATTTGTTCATTGTTCTCTTGAAGAGCTGTCAAAATATTACAGAAGCAGTAAAAATACTGTTAAATTCCAGAGCAGGTGAATTCCTCCAGGCAGTTCAAGACTGGATTGTAAAAGGAATTGCGCTTAGCATTAAGTGATTATTGTATTTTATTGAACTGATATTGACCTAAATGCTTTGATATGACTGTGCCTTTGTCACCATAAAAAGATATCATCCATAATTTTCATATGCTTCAATACTAAAGTTGTTTATTTTACGTACCGTTTGTTTAAAACGCTTCATATTAAGATAAAATTATTTAAAATCCAGATGCAAATGTCATTTAGTATTTCAAAGCTTATTTTATAAAGGCAAGTTTTAATAGTTTTAAAAAGAAATGCAGTTGACTCGAAGTTTGTTATACATATTTTGGAAAAAATTGGGAAACTGATTTTTTTATGAATCGGAAAAAATTAGTGATTATGATTATTATGAATTTTTCTTATGGCACTTACTGGGATTATGGAACACGATAATATGTTTTCCACATTACCAAGATGCCAATAATGCTTATATATTTTTTTTTATTAAATTTCGTCCAATCAAAAAACCATTTTATTATCCCCACATAAAATTTTCTTGTCATCTCCTCTGTCTTTGATCTGACTGATTGTAGTATAACTTGTTCTGCAGCAAAACATGTATGATTCTTGAGTTAGTCAAGCAAAAAGCAATCAAAAATCTTGACGTGTGAAAACAAGCGATGTGCTTATAAATGTGTAGCTTTAAATAAATCTCATCAGATTTTGCATCTTTTCCATTAGCATTGTGGATGAGATGAGACGTGTGTGTATTTGAATCTGGGAGCAAAAAGCATTTGATCCCGTCATGAGGAAAAGGCTTTTGGAAATAATTATAGAGGATCATCGACCGAGGTTCTAAATTCTTCTCTGAATCTCATCAACTTCCCATAAACCATTATCATATTGTCAATCCAAAGGAAATGATTGTGGACACATAATCGACAGTAATTACTATATGTATGAGCAATTTTAATGTAATCTGTCAACTGATATCATCATCACTATGAATTTTCTTTGATCTAACTAGTAACGCCAGGGAATAAAGCAACATCACATTGGAAATTGACAAGATGTTTAAATCGTTTTGTTAGTAAAAGTTGCTCTTGATTGTTTTAAACAATTTTCCAGTTATTCTACTATTATTAGGTGAAATATTTTGTGGAATAACTTACACAAGCAAAGATATAAGAAACCCAATAATACAATTCTTTGAAAAAATATAAGTTATTTATGATTGAATTTAATTTATCTCTTACTGATTTTATTGGATAAACATAATGAAAAGTTTCTGCAGAATGCAGTAATTAGTTACAAACACCAATGACTATTGTGAAGAAGTATTTGATGTTCATCAATAAGTCAATAAGACTATTACAAATTACAAACATTATATAGGTAATTGTACCTCAGTGCCAATCACGGCAATCATTATAGATATAGATATATACTAACTGTTGGACAATATACTTTCCGTTATACGGCATTCGATTTCAATTTCAGTATAGTTCAGTTAATATCGAGGATGTAATTTTAGTGTTGTAATTACTTTACCATGTTCGGATTCCAATTAAAGCATGACAATTGAGTATAGCTAATCTGTAGGTTGTAATTTAACAAGTGATTGGTTCAAAGGAAGCCGCAAATTAAACTTCGAGTTGTTGTTTGCTTAGTAAACATTTTGCTCCTTGTCATTAATATTTAGGTAATTTGTTCCAGGAGAAATGAAATCTCTGCAAAGTAAATTCTGCATTGAACTTGAATGCTTTTGCTACTTCAAATGAGAAAAGGTTATCATGGGTATAATGGGTAGTACCAGTTTTATTAATTCAATTACAACCATGAGTGAATCAATGTGACTATTGTAGTTTATTCTAATTAATTGTAGTACACTGTCATTATTTAATTTACTCCCAATGATCCTGCTTGTTCTATAATCCTTTACACACTAAAGTAAATAATTAAATTTTGTCTGTAAATTAACAATCTGCAGAAGAATGGAGGATTCGTTTAGGATATTATATTAAATTCAATCAAGGATTAAACCAACTGGAATGATTCGACATGTCATGCTACTCTGTAATGAAATTGGACATTTTACAAAGTCCAGGTGTACTTCACTTCCTTGACTTTCTCTTTAGCAGCTTTCCCCATGAAAAAGAATCCAACTTGTTTTTTTTGGCAAAAAGATTAATCGATATTTCACATGCATTGCCAACATGATCTGAATATATAATATGCATTCCACAACAACGCGTGTAATCAAATCCTATTCTATTATGTGCATATCCTATGTCATGACTAAAAGGATATAGAATACTTTTTATCCTTTCCCATCATTTGGACATAAACTATGCACCACTGTGCACTATACTCTTTTCCACCGATTATATTCATTCAGACTATGGAACAGTTATAGACCTGAAAGGGAAAGGAGTACGATTCCGTTCGTTGTGCTTTGTGCTCCTTTTTCTTTCGGGTTGTCATTTTGCAAGGAAATCAATTCCTACAAAATAATATTATACCGTGAACCATTGGACTTTGCTGTATGCACTGAGCACATCCTGATGTCGATAATTACATTTATATGCAAAAAAATGAGTATTCATATTCTGAATTATTACTCTATCATCTTTGTAATTCATTTTTCAAGAATTATTACAATAATAGTTAATAATCTTGATTAAACTTATAGAATACGTAAGAAACAGCAAAGGAAAACTTACAATGCAGTCATCATCAGCCCCAGTGATGAATATATGTCCTGGATAAGACATCCTTTATCCTGTTAAATCTTCTCCCGAATGTAATTATTCTCGTGGTCTCATTACATAATTAAGCAATTTTCCATTTTCTTTCAATATATTATTTATAATATATTATTTACGAAGGTAGAGTTTCAGAAAATCTACTGGGTGGGATTCAAAATATTACATCACAAATAAAACAATTCAAAATTCAATCAATGTGTAGAATATATGTAATTTATATCCTATCATTGTCCCACCACCATCCCTTTGTTGGGAGAAAATCCCACAAGGGCCTTCTCATCCTTCTTACGTGTGTAGTACCACCCACACAGGCAACCCCTGAGATTTCCTTATAATCCCATGATAACACAATGAAAATTATGCGTAGAAATAGTATAAGTGAACCCACACACTTGAATTAAATAGATATTTAATTATTTCAATGAAAATGGAAATTTTCTCTGAATTGCCACACTTTTGATCCCTTTCTTCACAATGAATATTCATAATAAGCCCACACAACTTTCTCTCAATTCAATAAAGAGGATAATCGTTCGGATTTCTTTCCCTTTGAGAGAATAAAGGATGACTCATCCAACCAATGAGCCAAAGTAATTTAAAATCACTTGCTCTGCAGCTTCTGTAACTTTCTCTTCTAAACCTTAACAGAATTATATATAAAAATATTATTAGTGAGAAATAGGAAAGTCACATTATTATATGCTATGGGAGAATATGGGAAATTTTCCGTGTATTTGAGAATGGAACAGGTGACAGTTGCCAGAGAGTAGTTGTAGGCACAACTGACCTAAAGAACCAACTGAATGGAGAAAGTTCTTAGACTTTCACCCGTGCAGAGAAATCCTTCATTTCGTCGCACCGGCGTTTTGGGGAAAATCGATCTGGGAGAGTTACACTCTGTGTCTCGAATTTCCCTAAATCCATTCAACATTTCACAAACAACATTCTCATCACATAGATACATGTATTATTCTCCACTTATATTGCAGATCTATAGATATTTTATACTTCTACTCATCGCTTTTACCCCCTTAATTCTTTCTCTCTCTACGATGAATCATTCTAATTTCATATTTTGTAATAAAATCAAAATGTGAAAATTGTAACTTATATAATATTATTCTTGGCTATATAAAGCGTATGGGAATAGCATTATGGTGCAGAGTAAATATACACTGATCGATATAGATATTCTAGTAAAATCCAAAAGATAAAGCACATATATCAGATAACAGGATGTTATGCCCATTTCAATTAGCAAGATAATTTGGAAGTGAGTTTTTATAATACATGTTTTCATGCAAGCAACATTTTCTTGCAATTTCCCATCTCAATTTTATTTTCCAAGAATATAACTATATAGGCTTTATTGTTATAAGTGTTGGTTCATTATTCCTTTGACTTTGCTAGCAACTCCCAGCAGAATTGGATTCTATACTTCGTAACTTTTACTTTTTTACGTTTTACCTAATTTATGCTACTCGTCTACTTGAAAATAAAATTCTTGTTATGTTGACTTACATATTTTTCAAATGAACAAGTACGTATTTTACTTTCGATTTCATTTCCAAAATAAGATTAACCCTTCGTATTTCCTCGCGCTTTATGCTACGTTCGTAAGATGGGATTCTCGTAAATTAATATGACGGTTAAGCCAATTTATTATGACTAGGACATTTTCACAAGGATAATATTTAATTTAGGTAAGTAAGAACTCGGGAACATTACAAACCACAGGATACGATGGGAAACCCCTAAAAATATCCAACCATCCTAACCAAAGCCACTTTTTCCTTAATGCTTTCCTTAATTATATTTCCATGTTATGCAGTTAGTAAAAAAGCTTTTGAGAATCAAGTCAAGTGACTACTTTTACTGGAACATTACTGCTTGCTTTACAGATTTACTTTACTCTATTGAGATTGAATATGAGATTCAATTTGTTTCTGCCGATTGTATTCGTTACAATTGTAAATTGCCAAACTAACCAACGATGGCCTACTTCATCCGGAGGAGGGAGATTCTCAGGAATTCAGGGTCCCCCAATAACCAACTCTTACACTCAACCTGGAAATGATATTGGAGGAAGTCGATGTGACACAAGAAGTTGTCGTTGCAGTCAGGATTATATTCCATTTTGTGGTACTGACGGTGTCACGTACATTAACCGATGTCAATTATCTTGTGCTCAACAATGCAACAGTCGTAAGATAACGAAATAAATCATATTACGACGTTAATCAGTTTTTTTTTACGATATGCATGACATGATATTATTATTATTCAAAGAACTCCGTGTCAAATTTGAGGGAGTATGTGCCGTACCTTATACTGGAGTAGGAAGTCAAGGATTTGATTATGATCAAAGAAATGTTCAAGTGACTGGACGTCCATTCATCGTTGTGGACCGTTATCCTGATCGAGATGTCGTCACCCGTCGTTCCACGATTAGAACAACATCCGTTCCGTTTTACCCCAACCCCACTAGTTTTCCAGAAAGACCTATAAATTATCCCCAACAACGATTTACTACAACAACAACTCGTCCTTTCCGGTATGATCAATGGGGGAACCGAGTAACAGCGTCGACTACATCGCGATATTTGAGAAACCCACAGAATTTCGAATCCCCATCCTCTGAATACAACATTGATTGGCGAAAATAGTTATATCAATTTTGCTTACCTACTCAAGAATTGAAACTTTTGGCTTTGTTTCTCTTACTACATATGCTACACTAATTGTCATTCAAAACCCTCTGTGACTTGATGCAGATTTAATTTCAAGGGAATGCGATTTTTTGGAATTTCTTTAAATGATAAATGCAAATGAAACTAAATCAAATTGATTGTAATTGAGGCTTCTAAACTCTAATAAAATCATTGTAATAAAAACTTAATGTTAACTTTTAACTTAACTTAATATTCTGAATCTGAAATTACCATTATGACATCTATTTGAATTATGAAGCAAATATGACGGATAATTCATAGTTTGTTATTTCCTATTTAATTTTAATTAACATTTATGAAAACATACATCAACATGTGGTTATATATTTGGTTAAAATTAAAAAAAAGAAAAGAAGAATATAGTACAAAGTGGGATTCATAAACCATTTCCGTATGATAACGAGTCAACTTCTCCAACTGCAATAGTTTTTATACATTTTATTTAGCTGCTCCGAAT
>JAQFZB010000648.1:0-11770 GCA_034695165.1 Desoria trispinata | reverse complement strand
GGGTTGCTCCTGTTACATTGTACGTGTTAGAGGATAAAAGAGTTTTATGGACGATCCGTGGTGGTGTGACTCTCTTCCGAGGCAAAACACCAATCACCTTCATTCACAATATTATCAAATCCTCTGCAGTTTCAACAGAGGATAATATACAATTTCAAGAAATTGAAATTTATCAATTTATGAAACTTTTGATAATTTATTTTCTCCAAAAATGAGTTTAATGGACGAAAGTGGGGGTGGTCTAACTGACGCCCTTCTTATGGACGACTTTGCCCCCGATATTGACCTTCTAGACGGTAATTGTTGATTTGCTTAAAATTTTATTTAGGTTATTACTTTATCAATTTGATCTTGATTTAATATTATTTTTATTTAGATATACTGGGGGTGGATTACGATTGGAAAGAATTGGAACCCACCCTACAACAACAACAGCAGCAGCAGAATCTCCACAATTTTCAAAACGCTCTACTCCAGCAGCAACATCAGCAACTTCAATTTGAACAACAACAGCAGGAATTTCTAGATTTGAAACCACTTCTTCCCTTACCACCAGTTCAATTGCCACAGAGTTCACCCCAATCCTCAAATGGGCAACTTATTATCCCAAATTTCGGCGCTATATCGCAACAACGTCAACAAAGTCCTCAACAATATATACAACCTGCCCCCGCAGTATCGGTTCCACTAACAACGACAACAACCACTTCGGGGGATGCTGGAACTGGGAAGATACTTACGCAGATTAATAATGGAAATAAACTCTTTACATTTACGGCGTCAAGTTTTTGTCAACCTGTTTTTGCGACGGCAACTTCTACTGCGAATGGACAAACAATTATTTTGCCACAATTGCAATTGGCGTTGGTACAACAGCCTGAGCAGCAACAACAACATATGGGGGATAAATTACCAATGAAGAGGTTGGCCGCTGCTCCTGCAACCTATGAAGGTAATTATTATTTATTTCCTAACTAAATTCGCTGATAATTCGTGTGGTAAATTAATTAAATTAAAATATATTATATTTACTAGCCAAAGAACAAATCTCATCCACTTCTGGAGGATCGAAAAGGAACAAATCCCCTAAAGAGCAAACTTCCAGAAGATCAAGTCACAACGCTATAGAACGTCGTTACCGCTCTTCAATTAACGATAAGATAATTGAATTGAAAAATTTAGTTTGCCATAATTCAACAGACTCAGACAAGGTTCACAAAGCTGCGATCCTTCGTAGTAGTATCGACACAATACGTTATTTACAAAATTCTAATGGACGTATCGAAAAAGAGAATAGAGCATTGAAATCTGCACTCAGCCAACCTAGGAAATGTGGAACTTGTGGGGCTGATCAACCTGTCGGCGTCTATAATACTGTTGCTTACAATTCCAATGCGGATTTAAGAGAATTACTTACAGATCATTCAATGACTCCCCCAATGAGTGATAGTAATAGTAATCCGGCCACTCCGAATTCAATAAGTGATGGTGAAAGCGGAAACAGTAATGGGGGCAAAGCCAGCCCCATCGCCCTCTTTTCCATTGCAGCAGGACTATTTCTCTTTAATTCAGGAACTACTCATCATCATAATATGAGCCCTGGAGTTCATGGTATGAAAAAATTAAAATACCTAGCGTCTTGTTTGGGGACCTTTATAAATTTTTTTCGGTTTATTTTATTACAGATCCCCACAGCCGAGTAGAACGCTCTATTGATGACATTCCAATACACAACAGTTATACTCACAGTACGTGGGACATGTGGACTCCAAGACTCATTGCTGTCGCTGTAAATCTTGTGGCATTTATGATTATATGGTTCCTTTCTGGGAAATTTTTCAGCAATAATTCCACGTATATAAGAAAAAAGAAGAGCTACTCTAAATACACTCATGAATTTGTTTCTGCTACAAGTCATAGACTTCAGCGCGCACTTTCATCTAAAAAGCCGAAAGAAAAGCGTTTGGAACTAGAATCACTCATTCATGAACTAACCGGTCAAAATATTCCGTCTGGATTACTGCGCTTGCGAAACTGGATTCTTCTTATTAAAACACCGTTTCTGGGAACAGCAAGTGGCAATTCTGATGTAGACTTCATTGTTGGTAAATGCTTCGTTGAACTGGGAAAAAGTGAAGAGTAAGTTCAATTAAATTGATAAATTTTACATCAATCATTATGTTGATGAATGGTTTTAATGCATTTGTGTTTATATTTTTTCAGGAACAAATACCAAGCTAAATATTTCGGATTGAAATCAATTGAATATGGCTTAAGTTGCGTTAATTCAATGGAAGGACAAGAACTCTTAATCAACGGAATTATGTTGACCGGATCCAAATTTGTTTTAAAATCAGTTTTAATCAAAGTAAAACTTGTGCAAAAGGTTCACCCATTCTTAAATCAAGAAGTTGGGCTGAATTTCTTTAGACAGAATTTAAAGAGGAACCCCATTGAATCCGAAGACAATGGATCTGGAACCAAAACTCCTATTGCTTCTATAGTGTCTTTATCAGATCCTGTATCGCGACTTTTAAATCAGTACAAAACGGAAATGATGGGAAAGGGTGTGGCCCAATTGTTCTACTTTGGTGAAGGGGTGGAATTCTTTAAAAAGGCTCTGAGGGCAGTAGTTACTGAAAAAAAGATTCACCAACAATATCAATCCCTGAAGGACGAAAATACGCTGACTTCCGATGTAAAATGCGAATGGTTTTCTTGTATTCTATGGTGCCATTGTGAATGGTTACGTCGAGGTAAAAATTGTAAAATGTTTAGCATTTTTCTAAATGTAAGGCGACATCAATAATAGCAATGATTAATTTTTGTAGGTGGTCGTGGTCCAATTCTTCAACGTTTATACAAAGTAGTGGATTCTTTATGGAAATACCAAGACGACCCTCTTTGTCGGGCTATTTATTATACACATATGGCCAAAAGGCATTTGGTAATTTGTATGAACATCAATGATATGCATAGATTTTAATTGTCTTATCGGTTTTCTTACAGTTGAGAGACATCAAATCTTTATCGTCAGTTCGACGCCTAGTAGACAATGCTGGTGAAGCTTTAAGAGACTCGATAAATCTTAGTACTGATAAGCCCCGACCCATCTCTCAACTTTTGTGGGCTCTTACTGCAGAATGGATCTTGGAAATCAGATTGGAACTATGGGAAGAAATGAATGCTACTACAGATATGGAATTCACAAAACAGTTTTCTCGGGACTTGGACACGCTGCGGTCTCTTACACATTATATTCCGGTACTAATAAGTTCCAGATCTAACTGAATGTAGTTGATATAAGACATGACAGTAGTTTAATTTATTCATTATTTCAACAGAGCTCACTTCCATCTGTTTATCTATACGAGGCATGTATGCGATTAATGACCCGAGCATCTCCTGGTCGAACTCAACAACTTCTGGATGCATCTTTACGATCAGTCCGAGTTAACCAACGTTCTGGACTCATTTGTAACAACAATAACAATGGAGTCAATTTTCTTGACGAAGATTTAATGAAAGACGATGGAGAATCAGACCTTAAAAAATGTACCAGAATACATAATTCCAAAAACAATTTGGTTAAAGAGAAGCGAAAGGCGATTGCATTGTATCTACGATGTAAGCATATGCCAAGTCAAGTGATAACATGTCCTGGAGAAAAAGCAGGCATGTTACGTGAAGCTCTTAAATGTCTTGAAGTTGTTGGAGATGGAAAGAAAATTAATGAGTGCTTAGAAATGATGAAGAAAGTAAATGGTGTAGCTTTATATTAATATTAAAAATATAATATTTAAATCAAACAAACATTAGATCTCTTATATTTTTCTTTTGTCTAAATAAAATATTGACGTCATATCCTATACCCTGTCGAGTTATTTTGCTTATTTCAAGATTGCCCTAGATTAAACTTATCACATGATCACTATTTGCACACGACATTCCTTGCATATTTTCATTGAAGAAAAATTACGTGTTATGATAGTAAAAAAGGTCGATGAATTGGCTCGTCATCACAGGGCAATTTGCTTTGTTAGCTATATTGAGATCTAAAGTCTTGTGCTAAAAATAATTCCCGTCTTTGATATTGCATTAATTGTAATGGAATATTTTATAATCCATAAAAATAGTCTCAACGTTGTTGAAAATATTCAGATTTTAATTCTCTAACAAGATGATCTTACTCCCTAAATGCATTTCGTATCTCATGAACTATAGAGGAGAAATATGCTGAATATTTAGCAGAAAGCCTCTTCTTAAAACATGTTCCAATTCTTTAATAATGACATCCTTCCGGCTTCAAATGAATTGGATTTGTTATTGATTAATTTAATAATACAGTCTTTAATTTTCAAATAACAATATTCTGCATTGCAGAGATGAGTTTTACAAAACAATGAAAATTTGCGTCTTACATAAAATCCTCTGATTTTCCAATTTCATCTTTCATTCACAGTTTTCCATCCAACAGGAAATTAAGATCATTTACGCTTTTCACTAATCAAGTTATTTTCAGTTTCCAAATTGTATTCAGATTTCCAATTTTTATTAATAGTAAAAAAATTTCGGATCTAAAATTAGATTTGTGCCAGTAGGGAGTGGGAGTTGTTTCAAATTTAGGATGGGGGCATTCGGTGCTACTGTCATCTTGGTGGCCATAGTAGGTGTGGTCCACTCGATTCCTGTTCAACATCCAAATCCTCAACCTCAACAATTGATTGTAAGTTTTAAATGCTACCTAATTTTAGCCCACACGCTAGTTGATAAATGATAAGGATTGAAATGATTGTGATAAATAAAATAAAAATTGATTATCTTCTTTTAGCAGAACTTTGAACATCAGCCGTTGCCCCATCATGTAAGATCTGTTCGCCAACATCCAACTTATCGGTTCTCATCCTCTCCAAAAGTGCATAAACGTCCACCACCTCTGGAGTCATATCTCCATCGTCAGCCTTACAGTTCTTCTGGATATTCTGCACAGGAAGAGGATAACTACTCTTCAGGATTGTCTAATCCTCGTCCTTCAATAACTCTTCCAAATGGAAACACAATCAGTTCCTCTGATGACGGTCATGTCGTCATTGTGACTCCCGACGATGTCGCCATGAATTTTCAGCCCAATGGGGATTCCTCAATTACTGTTCCTGATGGACCCACTACTATTGTTGATCAAAGTGGTGTAGTAAGTTTGGTTTAGAAAACTTTATTTTATATCCCACCCCAATAACTTCATTTATTAATACCAGCCATTTTAATCACAATTCCTAATTACAGGTCAGAGTACAACAAATAACTGGAAATCAGGTGCAAGTTGAACCCAATGGAATTTTGAGCATGACTCGTTCTGATGGAGCTGTCGTCAAGACCTCTGCGGATGGAGCCACCCAATACATTCTTCCAGGTTTGCTTATTTCATTGACCCATAATAATTTACATATTTACGTTACGTAATATATACATCATAAATATCGTCGTTTTGAATATAGATGGGGAAATTCTTCAAGTGAACACAGATGGGTCAGTTGTCCAACAATTATTGGATGGAACTCAACAGAAGCTGGAATCTGATGGAGATCTTGTCACTGTGTTTGCTGACAATAAAATGGAAGTTGTTAAAAGAAATAGACATGAAACTTATGCAGAGCCAGAGACCAGTTATGATGATACTATTCAAGGGAGATCCGCATTAATTACTATTACAGACACTGACATTGGTGAAAACCTGTAAGTACCACAAAATCATTTCGAAAATTGTGTGATAATTGATATTATAATGGATTATTGTGTTTTTTTGTAGCGGTAAGGACATCCTTAAGTGTTCACAAATCCTCTCCTCAGGCTCGACCATTAACTGCGTTGAAGGTCCGTATTCCGCATCATCACATGAATCAATTATAAAATCAAGATAAGGTTATTCGTAAATGAAAATGTTGTTTTAAAATCTTAACTAGACAACGAGTCAAATGACGGGGGAAGTACTAGTGTCGGGACTGGAGGATCTCATAATGGAGGTAAAGATGGGCTAATCACACTTTCTCATGTCAACATTTTAAATGGAGCGTAAGTATTTATTGATAAACATAAAATTGAACCCTTTTGTTGAATAAACTTACGATTTTCAGATTGGATGGTGTACTTGCTGGTAGTCAAGTTGTTTCACCAAACTCAGTAATAACTTTGACAGGATCAGGGACTCAAACTGGAGGTACTACACAATTGACACAGGCTCAACAGCAAGCAGCTTTGGCTATTCTTCTAGGTCAAACCGGTCAATCTGGAACCCAAACAGTATCACAAGCCCAAGTTAATGCAATGGTTCAAGCAATTTTACAGGGACAATCTCAGGCAAGTTCCCAAGCACAGGCTTTTGCTCTAGCGCAAGCACTTGCTGCACAATCTCAAACTGGATCTGGAATTGTTTTTGGAAGTGGGAATGCACAGGCGCAGGCACTAGCTCAAGCTCAAGCAACGGCTCAAGCACAGGCTTTTGCTCAAGCTCAATCACAGGCTTTTGCTCAATCACAGGCTATTGCTCAAGCTCAGGCTTTTGCTCAAGCTCAAACTTTTGGCCAGGCTCAAACCTTGACACAAGCACAACTGCAGGCAATTCTACAAGCTCTTACTGCTGGACAAACACAATCTTTGACTCAAGTTCAAATACAGGCTATTCTACAACTTGTAGCAGTTGGACAAATTCAGTTGACTCTAGTTCAAATACAGGCAATTCTACAACTTGTACTTGCTGGACGAATTCAATTGAGTCAGGCTCAACTTCTCGTCCTTTTACAAGCTCAAGTGGGGGCTGGCGTCGGAGGTGGTGTTGGGGGTGGTGCTGGCGCAGGAGTTCACCAGGGGGACAAGGCGGGACTCGGTGGCTTGGTTGGAGGACTTCTTGCAGTCCTTATTGGTAAAAACCCCGGTACTCTAGTCCGTGTTAAAGATACAAAACTTCTGAATCATGTGTATGTCAACTTTCACTATTTAAAATTCCAGACTAATTTGTAAAGCTAAAAATTGAATGAAACATTCTTCTAGCGCTGAAAATGCAGCTGAAAATTTGCAGTTGATAGGGGGTGGAAATGTAATCAATGATGGAGGTGCCATTACAGGTGTTGGCGTTGGAACTGGAACTGGCGTCGGAGTTGGAACAGGAACTGGCGTCGGAACTGGCGTCGGCGTTGGAACTGGCGTCGGTGTTGGAACTGGCGTCGGTGTTGGAACTGGCGTCGGCGTTGGAACAGGAACTGGGGTCGGAGTTGGAACAGGAACTGGCGTCGGAGTTGGAACTGGGACTGGTGTCGTTGGAGGTCACAAATCTGATGGTTTAATTGTGCTAGACCATGTAGAAGCGTTGGATTACTTACTAAAAGATGTTTTGAAAAATGCACAAGTATGAATACTTTAATATATACTTTGTAATTTAATTTTGAGTTTAGATTTAAACTTTAAACAATTGCTTTCAGGTTATCGAAGGAGGATCCACAATCAATTCTGGAACTGGTGGTACTGGACAAAGTGGTAGTGGTGATTTATTGGGAGGACTTTTGGGGGGTCTACTTGGACGATCAAAGCAGGATCACAATTCAGAGAGCATCAATACCTTAATTGAAGAGTCCAATGACAGTCAAATGGGTAATTACCTCAACTTATTTAAATTGAAGGTTCAGTTTTCAACATTTACTTTTATTGTATTTCTAGAAAATCTGATCTTGGCACTCTCTGAGAGTGGAATGAGTCCAACCCAAATTGTTGAGATCCTGGAACTGGAGAAATTGAAGGAATCTTCAAAACCCCATCATGTTACCACCAATGATGGAAACGGTCATCACTCCACATCATCATATACCCCACCGTCTTACGATTACGCTGGAAGATCTTCAAAACCCCAGTCACCACCACCTAGTAATTATAATTATGCTCCTCCTCCACAATACCCATATGCCCCACCACCCCAACCGTACTACTACCCTCAACAGCAACCCCCAGTATCTTATCCCACATCTTATCAATATCCTTCAGGACCACAACACCAAATGCGCGGATGAATTTATTTATAAGTAACACGTAGAACTTATTTACAATGTCAATTATTTCTTGAAAATAGTTTGTCAATTGTGGGAAATTACGGGACCCTATTAAATAATGACTAACTTAATCTACTAATCAAATCAATCATTAAATAAAAAACTCATATCATATTATGCAGTGAATTTGTATGAATTTATTTTCAATGTCTTCATATTGGAAAATTTTAAGATTATAGACTTTCTTCCATTATTATTATTGTACTGCAGAAGGACTATGACTTTGGATTGATGTTTTTGATTCCTTTACAAAATTCCAGTGACAAGAATTCTGTTTCCATTTGGGAAGTTGGTATTGGGATGCGCAATAGCAACATCAGTTTCCACACGTTTTCCATCTGGAACTCGAATTTGAATGTCTTCCACAGTGTTTTCCGAAACAGCTACTTTGATAGAAAGTATATTGAATTGAGGGTCAATGTCCACAGTATAAGATTCATCTGCAACAAGTTGCGCCAACTTTTGCTTAACCCCAGGCAAAACCAATGGCAAAGATATCTCCAATTGGAAAGTCAGATTGTCATAGGATGTCAAATGCAACGTAGCTGTTGCACCTGAATCCTTTTTTTCATTGTTGGATTTATTGGTAACATGTCTGATGAGATAGTCTCCAAAGATTGTCAAAGGTGATAATAACTGTTGACGCAGGACACGATGTGCTTTAAACTCTTCTGTGAAATGATTTGGTAGTTCGCTAGAATAATTGGAATTATTGAGTCCACTGAGATGAATAATAATCAAATGCCGTGACATTACCGAATAGACAAAGCAAGTTCATCAAGTGTGTTTCTTCGTTGTTTCCGGTACAACACATTAATTTCATTTGTAATTTTATGAATTCCTTTTCCATATTCGGACAGGGATTTTTTAAATCCTGCAAGTTTTGAACTCATGGATTTCTGTGAATCTTTGAAAGAGTATCGCGGCGACTTATTAATCCTGCTTACTGGTTCCGTAAGGTCAGGAATAGTTGGAGGAACTCCATACGCTTTCAGTTGGGCAACCAAATCCCCCAAGGAATTCTCCGATGTCACGAAAGTTTTAATTTGAACATTATCAGAGGAACTTTTTGAAGAGTGGGAAACTTTTGTAACACCGGGTGGTGCAATGCTGAAACAATTTTACAAAGTTTATAATATTCATCTTTTAAATTATCACTTCATCTTAAATTTTACTTTTTTAAGGACGCTTTATTGTTTAATTTGGATTTTGAATGATTAACTCCAAGCCGTGATTTTGATTTTGACACCGTGACCTCTCCACTGATTTTTGAATTTTTGGTTTGGATTGGATTCTTAGATTGTTCAGAATTTTTCAATAAGCTTTTACTCATTCGAACGGCTGGTGTCGGGACGTTTGGACCAAGTTTTGGCGTTTCTTCAATAGGATCACGCCAACGAATTGAGTTGGAGCGAGATCTCTGTCTTGAAAGAGAATTTGTTGCTGCATCTTCCAAAGCATTTTTTAGAATCCCTTCAGAATTCTTCATTGTCAGTTGTATTTTCCCAGTCTTAATCTGTAATATTTAATATTAGAATGTACCACAATTATATAAATTATCAAAATAGATTCTACTTAAATTATAAAAATTGTTCTGTATCACCTGTCTTAATTTAGAGGCTACACTAGTCATAAGTTTATTTCTGGCTTTGAGATTTCTTAATGATTTTACTCGTCTTGCTTGATAGGATTTCCATTCAGCACTTCCAGGTTCTGCGGTGCAGTATAAGGATGGATTTTTCCTGGATGAATTTCAATTTGCAATTATTTAAATTGTATATTTATTTGTCAATAGGAAAGAAGTAAATCATACGCATACGATAAACTATTAGACTCTACTGATCGGGACGCCTTGGCACGTCGTGTTGGTGGTAAATTGACTCGTGGAGGAGAACTTGAATAGAGATGTCGATTTATAGAATTGATTTGTGGAACCTTTGAGCCCATGATTTCTTTAAATTTTGTAATTGGGCGATCGAATTAATTCTAAAAGTGTTTTAATTAGCATGATATGTACTACTACTTCTCTATCTTCATTATTTTATGCCCTGCCCCCGATGCGTGGGCATCCGGAATTTTTATTTACAATAGCACAATAAACAAAGGTCGCTTAACAACTTTTTTCAGGGTGACATAAAAATCTTTACTTCACATTTTAATTTGTACATAAGAAATCATGAGCACTGCTTTCAGAGCTGTCATCATCAGTTTATACACACATACATAAAATTTATCTCTCCAATGTGGTCAATATGGTCAATGGTTCTTCCTAAAGTGAGGCTGTATTATTTGAGTGATTTCATGATTATTTTTAGTACTGTAAAAATGAACAAGAGCGTTTAGCAACTCCTCGACGATTATTGACTTGATGAGCGCAACAATGATTTGGTAAAGCTACTTTGGTACATAAGTTCAATGATTCAATGGAAATATTATGGCGACAACAAGAAGTCTGTGACGAAGCCAAGTGGCACGTTCTGTTGTTTGGGGTTTCCAATCCAAATTGGCTCAAAATACTTTGTAGATTCTCTCTGCTTGGAACGACACTAATTCCATTCGTATAATTATAATTAACTCATTATCATATTAGTTTGTAGTATTTTTTATGCATTAATGAACCTGAGAGTGGCCTCAATTTCCCCATTCATAATTGGTGAATATCTCGTGTCCCCATTGCTAACTGCTGGACTTGTTGCAGTTTCCCTCTCTTCTGCTGGAGGATGTGTGTCTGGGAGTGGTTCATTGAAGTTAACCAACGGTGGTCCAGCTACCACAGCGTTTGACTCCAACTCGTTTGAACGCACTCGGCGAATCCGACGATTGTCCCTCAAAATGTTTTCAATAACCATTTCCTGTTGTAAATAATATGCTTTATAGAAAAATGTTACTTCTATTACGGCCTCTTACGTTTCTCCTGCACGGACTGATTAAAATTAAAGTTCCTTTTATTTGACTGAAGTTTTGTCTACATTTTTCAATTTATTACAGACTTTCAATTTCGTAAACTTGGAGTGTACGGCAAAAAAGAGGATTTTAATGTACCTATATGGTAACTGGGGGTTACTTGCTTATCCCATTCTATAGCATGTTCATGTCAGTTTGTCAGTCAGTCAGTCAGTCAGTTCACGTTAATCTAAATCAATCTAATCTAAATACTCCTAATCTAAACATAAAATTCTGAAAAAATTCCAAGGGTCCCCTCTTGGGATGCATGTTATAACCTGAACTTTTTGTGAGACACCCCCTCTGCATCCAGCCCACAATATGAAAATTTCTAAAAATTTCTAAATTTCTCCCCATAATTGACTTCCATGTCCTTCCCCATGATGCTTTTAAATTTCTAAACATCATTTCCAAAAAGCTACAACATTATAAAGTTTCAAAATGCGTCCAATTAGAGTTGGGGCCAGCATTTTGCAATTTCACGAATATAAGCACGTAGCTCGGCCCCCTTAAGTGCGATTTGAAATCTGAGGCCAGATTTGGATTCCTCGTCGAAATTCCATAGGGGGCTACTTGACTCACATGGGCCTCGATTTAAAAAAATTTTTTCAACCACATACATCATAAGTTGTATAACTTCATTCAATATAAATGATGAAATATGCCCTTAAATTAATTTTTAAATTAAATTGGCAATACGATTTAGGAATTTCTATCCAAAACATCAAAATTCC
>JAQFZB010000647.1:0-11794 GCA_034695165.1 Desoria trispinata | reverse complement strand
AGTTTTTGGAAATTCAACTGCGATTTCAAATTTGACCTCTATTTGACCCCCCACCATACTATGTGACACGATATTAATGCCGTGTCGTGTTAAACAGTTTCACCCCTTCGTTATGCCCGTTGTAACGGTTTATTTTACTTGAATTCGTTTATTGTCGTGAACATATATATGAGTTGGAGCTTTTTCAGAGGAATAAAAAGCTTGTTGCTTCAGTCGAGTGAGCATTGGGTGCATGAAAGTATAGAATAATTCGATTAATAATTCAGAGAAACAACTTCCCATCTCCCATCAAGTATCATCTAACGAATTATGTAATTCAAAGTTCCAAAAAAATGTATATTTTTTCTATTGACAAAAGTCAAAGAACTTATTCTCCCCAGTAATACCCCGTATATGCTTAAACATAAAATCAGTCAAACACTGCTAACCATGCAATACTGCAATACGATGCAATTTTTTAATATTAATAATCTTAAAGGAATACCATTGAATAGAGAAAAAGTAAACACAGGAAAAATCATTGACTGGTGAAGCTGGTGCTAATTCTATTTTCCCTATATATAAAGTATTAAAGCAGCAGTAGAAAATACAGCATTCTTTTCCACATTCTTAGGGAAACAAAATGTTAGTTGTGGGGAGAATATAAATTAATCTAAATTTAAAAAGAAAGAGACAATTCAATAAAATCACACTTTTTATCTCCTTTTGTTTTAAATTCATTCCAATGAAGGCTAAATAAATAAAATCAAATCCAACCACTGCTCATACTGTTTTACTCTTAAGTTTATACTAAAGGTTCTGAAAAATATTGAAGATCTCCTACGCAGATTTAAAGATTCATTTCATTGGTTCAAAATGAATTGTGCAATACATTTTATTTTTCTCAATTTTGAAGTTTTAGATTAAACAATAAAGTATTGGAAATGTAAAAACCTTGTAAAAGCTGTTTTCTAAAAGTGGTTTGTATATTTAATGTAGCTGCAATGATTGTGTATTCGAAATGTTAAATAGCATCTGCTCCAATTGCTATAACTAATTCCAACTTGAACGGGCGAATAAATCAAATTTGCTTCACACTGTTAATCTTATATTTATTTTCTGAAGTAATTTAAATATTCTGAGAACTGTTCTACTTATTTTTTTAAAGCAAAGTATGTGGCAATTATGATTGATTGTTTTGTGTTATTTTTACCTTTGATGTCCTTGTCCTTCTTGTTTCAAATATTTTCTCAAAACAGGAGAGAAGAAAATGACTTTCCCTTGTTTCTATCACTACTTGCCCTTGTTTTTGCTCCTTGCAGGTGGCCGGAAATCAAAATGAGGGAAGCACCTACGCAAAAACGCACTTCACAATCATTAAATTGGATAACTTCAAAAGGAATTAATGCTGAGTGTGCAACGTGGCTGCCGAATCATATATCTGGAGCGTGGCATGTAGTTGAATCTTTTTCAAGTTTCAATATCTGCAAAGAAAAATGTCGATCGATCTTTAGATTTAACATATATTTTTAGTGGCAACATGTTATAATTTTCAGCCATCAAAAAAGGGACCGTTGAACGAAAACAATTCAAATCTCAGATATGGATTCTATATATTTTGTTTAGAGCTAATCGCGTGGTGTTTTCGTGTTCCCAGTTTACAAGATATACCCTTGGTCTCCCCTTGCAACCATAAAGAAATGGATGAAAATATTTTTAAAAGGTAATATTATTATACGCGTCAATTGTACCTAGGGGGAGAACAGCTCTGTTGATCTGGTTGACAATATATAAAAGACAAATCAAATCTATTATCCAGAAGCAAGAAGCACCCATATCACGATTATTTATGACAATGAAAGTTTGAATAAATGCAGGTTAGTTGGTGAAGGTGTTGTTATAAAAAGAAAAGTTTTTTAAATAATTTTTTAAGCTCATTGTGCTTTAGTTAAAACATGTAAATAATTGTATTTCTTTTCTTCCAATTATAAGAAGCCCAGTAAAAAATCTAATGACATAAATTGTTAGTATTGAGAAAAACAAAAGACAAAATTATCACTCTCTCTTCCTTTGTTCATTTATTTTGGGTCTAAATTGGAATTCTAAAAATTTGCGCATAAACTGATTTGTGGATATCCTTACGTTAGCTTTAATCTTTCTTTAAGCATTCTATGTACTTTAAATTCCTTGTACAGTACAATGTCCGAATTCCGGGGATTTGTCTTCTTTTCTATTTTTAAGGGAAGACATAAAAATGTCTCCAAAAATGCATCAAGGAGGATAAATAAGTCGTCGGGAATCCCAATTCTCTAGATAAAGGAATTCCATCTTTAAGCCGTCATTCCATCAGTTTCTTCAGTAATAGGGTGACAAGGTTTGTAAAAACTGATTATCTAGCTATTACTCTCATATTGGTATTTAAAACAAATATTTCCTTTCAGTCGGTTTCTAACTGTTAAATTTACATAAACCTTTTTTTTTATAAATATGGATATTTTTGCTGTGCAATATTTAGTTCGTTTTCGGTGGGAAACCCTTTGGAAGACACAAAGACTAGAAATCAATTACATTATGTACACGATGGGAAATCTCTTTTTTGTGAAAGGAATCCTGTGGATAGGATCTTTGCAAAAAGTCAAGGGAAACTTAACACAACACATGCTTTCACCAAATCGATACTTGCAACTAGAAAGAGGAAAAATCCCCACAACCACCATCATTGCAGAATGCCATATATACTCTATAGAATAATGCAGTAAATCACATTCGACAATCTTAAATCACAACTGCCTCCAAACTATCCATGGCATATCCTGTATCTCTTTACATTTCAAATTTCAACAGTTGTACAGCTAAAGCTATGGAACAACGTAGACAAATGCAGAATGAGAAATCACATCACTTCAACCAGTGTGGAAGGCTTATGGAATTGTTTTTCATTTATGATTGAATAATGAATTGAATTGTCAAAAGAGATTCCAAATGAAAGGAATCATACTTTCAGTATTTTATCTAAATTTTCATCGCCTGAAAGCCATGTACAGGTTGTGCAAGGAAGATTGACTTTTATAAAACAAAATATTTTTAAACTTTCTTAAACTATGGCTTTCATTTTGACCTTTTAAAGTGTAAGTGGTGCAAATACAAAGGAGCCTAAAAACTGAGACTGTTGTTTCTGATACATAACATTAAGCAAATAAAGTGGCACAAAGTTATCCTTTGTGTTTTATTTCAAGTTTTAAAGTAGAGTGGCTGAAATTCGAAATACCTTTGTAAGTTGGAAGTGGTAAAGTTGGAACCCCTTGTGAAGTTGACAATTTTATTTCAAATTTCAATTTACTCTTTCTACCTATTTTTAAGCATACTATTTTAAGACTCAACATTTTAATTTTGACCGCCCACGTATACATATATAAAAGTGGAAACATGAATTCTTTCTTCAAAGACGTAATCATTATTCCAATGGTCAGTTCAAGATGTTTGAAGGATATGTAATCCTAATCCCTATTTATTTAATATGAGTACAGTCATACTCTGAAATGAATTGGAATATGTTAAAAAAAGAAATTGTAAAGGCTATGCAGATCAAATAAACTATTAAAACAGATATACCAAAGTATTGGCACACTTAATGAACAATAAATAGATGTACTTGGTGTCAATATGTCGTATAATAAAGAACCTCACCTTGCCCCATTTTCCGTAACAAGAACTATCCACATAATTAACTATGTAATTAGTTTTAGAGGTGAATACCATTTAAATCTCACTGTGCCCCAGGTAACCTAATTTTAACCCCTCCCACTGCCCGCAAGAGTGGTCATATCCCCATAGTCATATAGTATTTTTGAAAGCTCGTTACTTGGGCTTTCTAACGCCATTATGTTTGATAGGGGTTGTAATATAACATAAGGTAAAAATGACCACACCCCAACGGGGGGGGGTGACTTGGAAGACCCAAAATTCTTTGGTAACTCTTATGATAATTAGTGAAAAATACAATCGTTCATGAGTTATCGTGGATACAAACAGACAGACCCATAAACTATTGTGCCAATACTATAGAGGCCAATAATATGCAACAAAAAATGCTTTTTCCCCATATGGTAAGTGCTGTATCCAAAAATGACATGTTACAGTGTGAAATATGTATATATTTTGTTGAATGTTTGCATACATATATGCATATATCGAATATTAGAGATTACAAATCATATATATTTAATCCTTTATGGTATAAAAAGAAAGAGATATATGTGTAATATAAATTTATATGTGTGTCTGTTTATTTGGCTTAGCACTAATATAATATATTTAGCATTTCATAGCTAAAGTGACACCTTGTATACCTTCTATTACCGATAAAGAAGCCTGTTAATTTAGTTGATAGGATTCTGAGCATAGGTGGATCTGTTGAGATGGGGGGATTACAAGAAGAAGAAAGACATTCACCACTACAATAAACTGAGTAAAAGTTAATCTCTATTTTATTACTTCCTTTGAAAGCAAAAAATTCAACTTCAAAGTTTATAAAAGAAAATAATAAATCCATATATTGATTCCTTTTTGGAAATTCACTTCAGGTGGGCATTGAACACCTCATGTTTTGAGTTGAAATGAAAGCAACTTTCTTCTCTCTTGAGACGGAATTGGAACCCGGGATTAAATATTACAGGCTGTTGTAATCCAATGGCTGAGAGACAATCACTTCTTATTTTTACCCCCATTTAACATAGAAAAAATGGATAATCAAATACCTTTTTTCACTAATTTTATTCCTCTCATAAGATTCTTGAGTATATGAAGGAGTGGAGAGTTGTGTTGAGTTGAAAAAGATATGAAATTAAGATCTTTCTTTAGCTGCGTGGACACTTTTCAAGTGAGTTGGTCCATTTATACATAAAAATGATAAGTCTAATTTAAATTAGGTATCCCAAAATCAGTTGAGTTTTAAAAATTGTCAAATATTAGGTTGAATAGAGTATCGTTTTATTGTTAGGCTCAATTAGTTTTAACAGACCATTTCGCACTAATTAGTGCAATATTTGAATATTTTCATTATTGTTACTCGGTAGTTGGGCTCTGCACTTGAGTAGAGATTTTTTATTGAAAGTAAGGGGAATTTCAATTATGAAAGTTAATAAGAAGATGCAGGTGTTGTTGGAAGTGGGAGAAACTTGACGATCAATTCAGCTATAAACCTCATCCGTTACATCTCTTTAATATCCACACTGTTCCCATTACATGTTTTACAGGAAGGATGTCCCAATATGAAAAAAAATGGAACACATTTTTTCTAATTTTGAGAATTATTTCCCATCAAGAGTTGACAAAAGTTCTATTTAAGTTACATAAGGAGACTGCTCGTTAAAAATGTTTTGTGATAATTCAATTCCTTATGAGCAATAAATACACTACATGTAGGCAGAATATGAGGAGTGGATGTGAAATGTTAATTTATGTGTTTTATCATCACGAGAAGAGTCGGATCAGCATCCGTTATGCTAGAGTTACACGATCGATCATAAGGCTAAAGCTTGCATATCTTCTAGACTACCCCTGTCCCAGCAACAAGTTTACTTTCTAGTTTCGAGAAACAAAAAAATAAAATGCTCTTCATTACAAGTGGGAGGTGTTTTACATTTTGTGTTGAATTTTAAATTCATGGAATATTTATGTTCCTGGTAGAATCTATGACTTTATGTGTGACCTCCTTGGCATCCCAAAATCCCACAAAAAAAGAAGCAACGAAAAAGAAAGTTTCAGAAATGGAGGTTAGGAGTAGAAATGAATCATACACACATTGAATTAGTTTTATGAATTAAAAACGTATTTGTCCTTCCCTCTTCCATCCTGCTCAGATGCTTTTATTTCATTTCATGTATCAAGGAAAATAATACGCATTTAATTTGGATCTACAGTGAAATTTTTTACACAATTTTATAAAGGGTCACATTTATTAAATAAAAACTAAAGCTGGGAAACCAAGTCTAGGTTTTGCGAATGTAAAACCATATTTATTTTATCTACTTTGGCATCGTCAATACCTTCATTAAAATTGGAAATAAACTTCATTCCCGAGTAAAGCAACGGGAAATGTCCAAAACGTTTGATACGTTTTTCTAACTTTTGTGGTTTTTGTTTGAAATTCTTAGTACCCTCTGTTAAATCCCTTAATTTTTCTGTGTATTTTACATTTCCTTTAATGGGCTGAAAGTACCCAAAACGCAACTCCCGCGGCGTATTTGAACCAATGCGGTTCTCCTCCGCGTTACCAATTAGTAAAGATTTAATTATTAATGTCAAAATTGTATAAGAAAGTTAAAATATGTGTAATCCAGTGTGGAAGTTTAAGGTGTAGTGTAAAGTTGGACAAAATATTTCTAAAAATTTATTATTTGCGTTTAAATTATTAAAAATTGTAACTGCCCAGTTTCCAAACGTTTGGATTAAAGTCCCGTTTGTTTCTCAATATTCTCCAATAGATGCACCTACCTAACCTATTGTACCCAATAGAGTTTGATTTGAATGAAAGGAAAAAATATAGCGTGACGTGACAATGAGAGGCAATTGCAAATCGATCACTCCATCAACATTAGAACATCGCAATCATTAAATGCTTTTTCATTTTGAATTCCTATATAATAAATATGGTCACATGAATAAAGCTTTAATTTTCTAGGTATCAAACTATTCAGTACACTAATAAAAGTTTGGTTTAAATTTTAAAATTGTTCATAAGATCTAAATAGCCTTGAATGAATAAAAAGTAAAAGATGCATTGGTGAATTCATTTTGACGCAGTTGGAAATTAAAAAAGTCAATCATTTTCAAATTTCCTTACTTTCTATATTCTCTAGGTCTACGTCATTATCAATGGAAATGAGATGAGCTTTCAAAAACAGTAACCAATTCCATTCGTTTCTTATAAAAGTCACTTCAATTTTTAAAATGTTTTCCTGTTTTGTTCTAAACATTATAAAACTCTATCAATTATTCAGTTATACTACATCATGATGTGTTTACGTCAAATAGAAAATATATACTAAAAAATCCTTAAAAATAAGCTACTTTTCTCCAGAGTTCAACTTCCCGTGAAATCAATTATCGTCCTTTAAGTTGACGTGGAGAAAGCTAGCTAGTTTAGATAGTTCTGTTAATGAAAGTAGCCTTTGGGCTTATGGAATGTAGAGATAATAAATAGTGATCTCTACTTGTGAAAATCATCTCTTCTATTACATGAAAAGATATTTCCTTCCCTTCATTTACAGTGTAGAGTTCCTGGAAATCAGCCTCCAGCACACAAGCACGTTACTAACTTTAAATGGAAATGTTTTCTTAACTTTAAGTAACTTTTAAAACAAACTTAACTCTCAAAATGTATCCTCTGGTCATGAGAAATGCAATAAAAGGATAGAAAAACCATTTACGGCATTTGGCAACAGGTTGTGTAACGTTAAGTTAAACATTCAATTCAGTTTAAAAAAAGGTTCTAAATTTTTGTTCATGGTGGTACTTTTACTTTTAGAAAATGATGACTTTCCATTTTTCGTTCAGTTTATATTGATGGTGTAGTGGGAATTTTGAAAGTCAACAAGAAAAGATAAACAAGTTTCATTAGCAAAGTAAACAATGAAGTTAAATGCTTCTCAAAGTTCACCTTAAGAAATACTGTTGTCAGGTTTCCTTATTCTTTAGTTATAATACGCTTATACAAACACTACTAGGAACAACAGAAAATTAATGACTTTCTCTAATTCTAGCAAGATAAAGCTAAACACGCAATAGGCAAGAAATACTCACCAACCCTATGTAGACGTCCTTATATCTTGTTCATTACTTTCTACTACTTTTAGAACTTTTGAATTACACTGAGTTGGAATAAATACCACTTTATCTAAACAATTTATTGCGATAGAATAGAAGACAATGAAAATCTTTTCTAAAACGCAGAATATTTTCAGCCATATTAGTTATATATGGCGATGGTAAATCAACGTTATTGTATGTATAAAAAAGTTTTGATTTTATTGGGTTAACGTAAAGAGTGTTTCAAGGATTTACGATCGAGTGATTCAAGATTCGTTAGTTATGGAAAAAGTCGTAAATGCGGAAGTGCACAATGTGCAAGAAAATTAGAGATAAAGTGGGTAGGCTCAAAATCGAATGGCTCTCAAATGGGAGTAAGTGAAGTGAGTCCACCATCCTAATTATCCTCTTTCACTGAATAAACCGACTGACGACCAACTAATACACACAGCTCCATATTCCACCTTACGTCGATTTTGGTGGAAATTTTGTATTAAATCTCCAAAATATAAACCCTTTAGGCCTTTTAAATAATTGCTTCCAAAGTATTTTTTAGACAGAATTGGCAAAACAAGCCGACTTTCCCACTGAAGCAAAGAAAAAATAGTTGCAAAAAACGTGCTGAAAAAGTGTGTCTAGTCTTGAGGTCAGGCAAGCAAAGTATGAATTAAAGAATTTGGCAAGATACAATTAAAAGTGGTTCAGAAGAAGTACAGTGGTTGTCTGCGGTAGTACGTGATGAATGCGTGGAGAGAGACTGGAAGTCGTTATCTAAGAAATGAGAAAATTCGTCTTGTATCTCATGTCTTGGAATCAAGTGAAATGGAAACGAAAGAAGAAAGGATTCGCTACGTACACTTACTTACTATACTTCAACTAATGTTCCCATCCCAGTCAACGACTTAGCAGTGAAAGAGAAAGTTCTTCCCATACCACATCACTACAACTACGCCCACCCAACCAAACCACCATCGTATGTACTTAGTTTAGGAAAAAGTCAAACTCTCTTTTCCTTATTCATACACCACCACAGACAGACTCTCAATCACTTCCTTTTCTCAGAAATTTCTTTCAAAACAAACCTCACTTTCTACAATAAAAAGCGTAAAATCATCTTACTCTTTTCCTACGGACACTATTATATAACACTATAACACTTCTAACTCAGGTTAAGGATAACTATCATTATTAAGTATTGGCACAATACTTTATGGGAATGTCTTGGTGTCCGTCCGTCCGTCCGTCCGTATGCACGATAACTCACGAACGGATGTATATTTTCAAATTCTGTTTTCACCATTCGTATTAAGAAGTGACAACAAGTATTCCATTAGATTTTGGACGTTCCAGGTCACCCCCTGGGGAGGTGTGGTCAATGTTTAACATATGTTAAATTACAACCCCCATTAAATATGGTGGCGTTGGAAAGCCATAATAACGAGCTTTCAAAAATACTATATGACTATGGGGGTGTGACCACTCCTGGGGGCAGGGGGAGTGGTTAAAATTATAGTATATGGGGCAACGTGAGATTTACACGTCATTCACCTCTGAAACTACTTACAACGGTAATTAGGTGGATATTTCTGGTAACGGAAAATGGGGCAATGTGAGATTCTCTCATTTTTGACATCTTGACACCTAGTACACCTATTTATTGTACATTATGTGTGCCAATACTTTGGTATATCCGTTTCAATGGTTTATTATGTTTATGGAGGGTCAGGGAAGGTTACATAACCTAACTCTTCTGAACTGTTTCAGTATTTTATTTTTGAGAATTTGAAGTTTCCATGAAATAATTCTACATTTTTAATTACTGTTGAAACGTGAATTAATTAAAATGGATAAAGATTATCATTGTATTCAAAATGTTTTATGATTCAATGGAGTAGACAAAACAGCTAGTTAGAACTGATATCTAATATTCTTGATTGTATTATATAATATTTAGATAGAATTTAGTTACCAGTTATAGCTTTAGCTTTGGGTTAGTCATGCGATACAGTCCGTGTTCACTTCCTGATTTGCCAACCTGTACTAAAGCTAAAACGTACTAACAATCAAGGTTTCGGATGGAAAGTACCACGTGGAATTTTAGTATGAAATATTCCGGTATATTCCACATGGGGTATGTGGTCAAAAAGGAAAGAAGAGGAATTTAATAAAATAAAATTTAATAAAACCTCACCTAATAGAATCATTTAATAACTGCTTCCGATATTTTTAAATACTCAAAATACTGTATTATTTTACAAACTTAGCTATAATTTGGCCAAATTCCAATAATTTTTAGTGAAAATATAAATTTAAATTATAAATGATTGAAAAACTTTATCGAAAAAGTACTTTCGTTAAACTCTTTAGTGACCTTTAGGAAAATAAATAGAATATTTATTAGAAATCCCAACTTAACTTATTATACCTAAAATTCAAAAATTTAAATCAAAATCTAGTACTTCCCACTATTCTCCCTTATTTTTCATCTATTGTCCGTTTTTTTCACTGGAACGAAAAAAACGTCCCAAAGGTGGAACATACGAAACGCTGCTAACAATAAGTAATTACATAGGACGAGTGTACTAAATAGTAATTGTGGGAAAAGGTAATAACTTGTTGTTCTATACTGTCTACCAGTCAACAATCATATTGTGGTTATGTAGAATGGAATATGATGCGATAGGGAATGAAAATAAATTTACTTCTTCTGCAAACATCTGTCACAATGTTATCAAGGAAAAAAGTCCCAACAGAGAAAATAAAATGTCTTATCACAATTCGCGCACCACAACAACAAAGATCTACTTTTATATAAAGAATCATGAAATATTTTACACTGCGACAAAGGATTTTTTTACGCAAATTCAATACGCAATGGTTTTACACAAAACATTTTATAAGCAAATTTTATGGTGATTGCAATATACAATATGCAATGTAATTTTCGATAATATGAATTCCAATGTCATATAATATTAAAAATAGCACCCTGAATAATAATGTGAAAAATATTATTATCACCAGGATTTGCATTGAAAATAAAAGTTGTATGTTGAATTTTTGGAATTTGAACCAAACTGAAGGATCTTTTCAACATTTGTTTTTATGGTATAAAATTGTTCGTCAGTTGAAATTTGATCTTTGGTTGTATTCAGATACAAAAGATATTTAGCTATATTATAAGGTTATATATTTTATACATATATGGAAATCGCTTTTCACAAAAGTTTCTAGTTCATTGCTGGTTATTTTTCTGAAACTGTTGCATTCTTTCGATTTACAATGTAATGTATGTTATACACCAGTACTAGCTACCACGGAAACTATTGCAGACTTTTTAAAACTACAGTTATTACGCAAAAGATTAAAGTAATTCCAGTTTTCCTTTGACGTTTATAATAACTACTTAAAAGGTAAGCTTTTCTGATATGGGGTATGAATGAGTGACGGGTATAAATGTCAACCAACGTATTTACTTACGGGGAGTTTTATGTGATTATCAGAAATTTTTACTACAAAAATTGTAGTATAAATGTACGTGGGTGTTAAGATATTTAATAAAGTTTTATTCATTAGTTAACAATTACAATAAAAATAAATGCTGTGATTTCAATCTAAAGTGTATATTACATGTTTGTTGTTCAGTAAGTGTTTTTATAGTGGACAACAAAATAATGGTTATGACAACAAATAATTATCCTACGGGGGCTTATACTCCTTTATAGTCGGGATTAAACCTTTTTACAAAAAATTCTAATAAGATATGAAATTCACTCCGTCTAACGGGGAAAAGAAATGAAAGTTTGGTTTAAAAGAAAAATTTATGAAGAAAATTATTTATTTAATCAATAACCTTATATTAATAAAAAATGGGAACCGAAAACGGTATTGCTTAGTTGAGGCACGATTAAAACGATAAAATAATTTACTTTTAATTCATGGACAAAATAACAGGAGTGAAAATTGCATCACCAATCATTGTGCCACTGCATTTTACCGATTAAAA
>JAQFZB010000646.1:0-11810 GCA_034695165.1 Desoria trispinata | reverse complement strand
GTTATACAAAAGGGGGCTGATTTATAATGATATTTCAACTATCCAAATGTATGCAGTGCATATGCACGACATGACATATGAGTAATGTCTGTACAGAGACATCATTTTAGATCAACATCAACCTGTACACGTGTATTTCACCTATTCCACGACACGGAAACAATGGCCATTTTTCATTTCATAAGGATAAAAATAAATAACGATTTTTCTCACTAAACTAATCTGGTGATAATGGGGAAACAAAGTTGTTGTAATATTGCTATGTGCATATATGCAAGGGTTTTCAGTATGAGAACATTAAAGCTGTTGTAAAAATAAGACTAGCATAGTGGTACAATGGTACTCATAAAGCCAGGATCCAGAGAGATCATAATTTGCGACAATATTTTAATTAATATGGCGCAAATGAAGATGATAATGATAACCAAAGGGTGAATTTAAATCTTCAGTCGATGTTGTTGTAACGTAATTACAATATTCAAGATATCATTATCCTAAATTAATATGATTATTAAGGGTGTCCCAATCTTTGACCATATAAACTATACGGATAATAGGGATTCAATGGATTATTCGCCGCGGCCGCTGCGGCTGCAGCAGCAGCTAAGGCGGAGAATCCAGGTGGTGCAAATCCAGGTGGAAAATTGAAACTATTCATCCCCCCAGGTTTAGAGTATGGATGATACCTTGAACTGAGGGGGCTAAGAGGAGGGGTAGGGTATGTCCGACTGATATGAGCACTACTTAAAAGAGGATGTGAAGGGGGTGGCCCATAACGATCCATTACAGATGACAAAGTTCCGGGCTCTGAATTTGATAAGTTAGTGTGAGACCTCAGGTGCTGTAATAATATAATTAATGACATTCTTACTGACCTGTAATAAGTCTTTATAGACCTTTTGAATGTTATAATACTGACCTGTAATAATTCTTCTGAGGATGCAAACCTTTTCCCACAGTAGCTTTCCCCAGCGATCCAATTACATACAAATGGAGAAATGTCTTTATAATTCCCTGCTGCCGAAGCCGCAGCAGCAGCAGCTACAGCACTTGACTGATGCACTGAAGAATAAAGGCTAGCAAGAGATGGGGGAAGGGGTGGGAAACCAGGAAATAGGAATTGACTATTAGCACTAGCAAACGCTGAAGATGATATCTTATGATGATCACATGTAACACATCCAGCAGGACATTTCCCTGCTGCTAATGAACTCAAGTGACCTGCAGCCCCCATTTGACATCCAGAACAGAAAGGGTCTCTGCAAGATCCAGTGGATTGTGATGATGGTGACGCGGATAGTTGACTCAAGTGATGCTGATGTTCCCCCGCTGCTGCGGCAGCTTTAAGCCTTGCATAAGAATGAAGGTAAGGGGGTATTGCGGAGGATGTACCAGATCCAGATGTCAATAAAGAAGATGGGGGTGGTGGTAATCCTGTATAAAGGCTTGGGAATGGGATGAGTGAAGATTGGTTTGATTTTAGAGTACCTAAAGGGGATAAATCCGGACCGTTGAGATTGAGTTTATCTTTAGAGGTCAGCCGGGGACTGGTAGTGGTAATGCTGGTGGAAGAGTTGTTGATGATAGATGATGATGATGATGCTGAAGATTCATGAGACTTTGACAGAAGAGTGTCAGGTGGGGAGGAGGAAGTGCGGGAGGTTGACATTGGTGATTTATTGCCCGTATTTGTTGAAGATGGCCTTCCTGGTGATGTATCGTTACCCGGAGTTGTTGTTTTCGAACCGGGTGTTTTAGCTCCACTTGTCCCTTTGTCATCGGGAGATGAGCATGTGGTGACATTTTTCTCGTGTTGAATGCCAGTACTGGTGATGCTTGAGCTATTATTAGGTCTACTAACACTCTCTGCAGAGGAATTCGAATTTAACGACTGATTAACCTTACTATGTGATTTTTCTCGGCGGTGCTGATGATGGTGATGCGATTTATGCTTTTTCACTGATGATGGTGTCGTTGTAGATGTTGACAGAGTCACATCTTTCGTTGAAGATGCCCCACAAGATGATGAGGATGAAGCAGAGCGTTCATTTTCAGATGAATTACCATTTTGTGACGACGGGTCAACAACGCCACCAGTGGTACTTGTATTTGTGCCATTACTATTACCTCCAGAGCGTGCTGATGCTGTAAGTGATGAAAAAACGGATGTTTTTGAAGGGGGGTCTGCGCCTATTTGAGAGCAAGTCTGTGCTAGCAATGCCAGTGGGGACTTCTTGGCATCTAACTGTAATATAATTAAGAAAATAGATATTTAAACATCAATACATTTTCATCCCCTCTTCTGAAAAGTAGACATCTTAAGCCTTGCAACTACTGCCCAGGCAAACCAAAGTACTAATTTCATTCAAAATTGTCCCCAGGGGCTATAAATTCACATTGTACGGGAATTAACGTGAAATATCCCAGATTCCCAGATAAATACGTCCCGATAGATACGCGATGGCATGGTATTTCAGAGAGTAATAAATTACCCAGTCTTCGTCTTTAATGAACTTTAAGCAAATGAAGAAAGATAAATCTCATCATCAGAACCCCGATATTTGATTTCATTACGCCAAGAAGAAGAAAAGGGCATTTTGCTTTTGCTGCCGGCGAGTATTTTTAATCTGGACATTTCTTTATACAACTACTATAGCGTCATAAATCCACGTTGGGTTAAGTTGACAGTTTTATGGGGAAGGAAATGGGCTGCGTTAAAAAATAACTGCAATTAGTCGCATCTAATGGGCGAATTTCTTAACAATTGCAGTACTTTGTCTTTTTAAATTGCCCGTTTCTACATGGACGCTTTATCTTCTCTTGCTGTCGCTGCGTCTGTGGCCCCATTTCTGTGCCACATGGCGCTGAATTTCCCGCGATATAGTACAATGATGAAATTTACATCGGAGAACAAAGTGTCAACATGATCATTAATGGGGGATCTCTTTCTTTCATCTCTTTGCGAATTTTAAAATTATTGTCCAAGGTCATTTAAACGTCTCTCGTCGAATTATTTATTGCCTGATGTGTATATTTGATTTAATTAAAATGGTTATCACTTTTAATGATTCTTGATTTATGGCCAATAACAATAAGATATGGTTAATTGATTTTTTAATGAGGTTCATTTCAAAAAACTATTTTCAAATTGCCGTATGGTGTGTACATTTCGTCATAATAATTGCGTATCCAATCTTTCACGTAAATAAGTACTGAATTGGCATTGAAAGCCAATAATTATTGATTTTTTTTCCTACATATTTTAATTTAATGGCAAGAGAGCTACTTTCGCTAGATTGATGTCTGTGATTGCCGTTTGGGAGGTGCCGCATAGATATCAAGCTATTACTTTAGCATTGATTACTTGTACTATAAAATTCCATTCTAGTAATTGCAGTAATTTTTTTATTCTGAATTAAAATGCGAATTTCATGAATATCTTCAATGATCTAAGTAGATAGTGGATCAAACCCATCATTATCAGTCACATCGGTTGGCATTAGCACTGCAAAATAAGTGTGAGTAATAAAGGATGACGAGAATGATTATTTGGCTTTTTACAAGGAGGATGGAAGCCGACAAAATGCTTAATTTGACAATAATTCTAACTGACACTACCTCTTATACTCATTCTGCAAATCTTGTCTACTAATTTGCCTTTAAACAAGTAAAACTACAAAACTAGCTTAAATAAAATTCTAATTGCTTATCCTAAGATTACAATATACAGTGCACACCTTTCGACTGTATTAAAAAATCATTGCAGCATTCTCCTGCATGGGGTCATTCATTTCTCATTATGTGATGCACAGAGCAGATGTATGTATTTGTGATGTGATGATGACATGGAAAGGAAACTCTTTCGTCATTTTTAAGCTGAATGTTTTTGGGGATTTATTCAACACTTGAAAAGTGACAGGACTCAGAGAAGACAATGCCATGTCATATACTCTTATATATTAGTAGTAGTAAGTGTATATTCTATAAGTGAAAGGCACAGATATAATATAATGGTTGCATGGATTATGATGATGGTGGTGGTCTGGTGTCAGACGTAAATCCAAAGTGAAGCCCCATAAAGTATCTCTTATGAAGAAAGGGATTGAAAGGGACAGAAGTGAAAAATGGGATGACAAGTAGAATTTAAGAGTGTCTTTTACTTTTGCACCATCATCGTCCCCAACCCATAACATCTTATCTGCAGTACTTGCTGTAGGACTCTATTACAATTCTAAGGACATTCACAAAGCCATAGTAGTAGTATCGTGGTGAAAGTTAAGAAGTGGTGGTGGTGGTGGTTGGAGTGACACCTCATATAATAACATTAATGTAACAACGTGTCAGTTTGTGAAAAAAATGATTTATTCATTTTTTATCCCTGGCTTCTCTTCCTTCCTTAATGTAAGTAACTAATCTGCTACACAATATCTTTCACCAAAATCTTCTTCAGAAACCACCATCACAACAACAACTTGGACTATGCAGGAGAAAGCACTGTCTCTTCATTTACCTCCTCCTTTCCACATCTACATAATATACTCTTAAACTACACAGATTTTTCATCTATAAACACGAAGGGGAAAATGAGAAACATCTTTTTCCTTGCATTGAAGTATTTTTACTAAAAAATTAATATTTTCTTTTTATAATTTATCTGTTTCTGCTACAAGTGTATATATCGAAGTGTGTCAATTGTCGAAATAAAAAAATCCTATCTCGTAATATCATCATACGTTATTATTGGACTGACATTTAAAGGCTTCATATATTATAAAGTATTTCATGCGACAAAACCAGCATCCAATTAATGCCGTGTAGTATTTATAGTACTCTGTCGTCTACAGTCTATGCAAATTGAATAAAGCCATAAAGTATAAAAATTTAATCTAAATTGTCTCAAACTGTCAACTTGTCAATTACTACAATTCCTTTTCCGTCCTCCTCTGTTATATGCTTCTCTGTCTCTTGAAGTGAAATGAGTTTGATAATGCACTATATTGTCGTACTGAATGTAGTACAGGAAAATAATACCACAGAACAGTATATATGGGTTGGAAATTGACATATTGACACCTCAAATGACACATGACATTAAAATGACATGTAATAATAAAAGGTCAAACCCCCAAACCCCATACTACATACATCAACGTATAGCAATTTAATAAACCCCCGGGGACTATCATTAATACAAGATTGGATTTTAAAATAGTAATTTATAATATTAATTTGATGTGATTTTTATTACCGTTGTAGGCAATGGAGTCAAATACTCTGGCCTAAGATATTGGTTTCCATTTGATGTCAATAAATCCATCATTGAAATAGAAGATAAAGATTCTTCTCCGAATAAATAATTTTGTTTCCTTTTAAAGAACTTTATAGAACTTTCACACTATATGCATTATTATAAGCATCTCATTTGAAAGTTAAATTAACATCCTCTGGTTTTTAACACTTGCTACAGTATAATTTCAGTTCTAATGAACTCATTGGCATTAATACTAGAGGTGCTCTGTGATGGTGATGATAAGATGCTTATTAAGTCTTTGATTGATTCATGTATGTGTAATCAGGCGATTTTAACTTTCAGTACAAAAGAATGCCGAACACTCTTCTATAAATCATCAAACAAAACTAAACACTTGTTTCCAAATTATTATCCTTTTTAAATTCACAAACTTTGTAATATTTCTCAAAACAACTCTTTCAAGTATTTTTAACAAAATCTTTTAATGTTTTACTGAGACTTTCAAATCACAATAAAGACTTCACTAGTTTATAACGATGTTGTCGAAATTGTGAGTTTGTTCAAAACTTTCAGCACCCAACCTTGTGGTTTATGAATGACTTGGAACTTTGACGTGGGTGTCACTATTCTTATGATCTTTGACTTTAGATCACCAGCCAGAAAATGAGACAATCCACAAACGAATATCTAGAATCTCTACAATAGTATCAGAATAACAGATTTGTAGATATGGTATACGAGAGTAAGGGCCAAATCAGAGATCTTTTCTCCACAAGAGCTACAAACGAACTGAAGAAGTCGTTTTGGATGAAACGAGTTTTCTTTCTCACACTTACGTCTCCTAACTGAAGTACATGAAAAGCCCCAGAAAACTCCGAAACTCGGAGAATTCATTCTTTGTGCTCCACACTGAATTCTGTTTTACTTTGACTTGCTTTTATTTAAAACACATAAATGTTATACGTTATGTAATTTCAAGTAGGAAATATTTCTTATTAAATTTGTAGTTAATGAAAATGACATTTGACCTCCCGGATATGACCTTCTACAGCTCATTAGTGTTTTGTCATGTAGTGTCTCTGTCAGCCACACACTTCTTACAAGTCATCAAAAATGCTCAGGAAATATATAAGGATCAGAGGTCAGGGAACATGTGTAGGCACTATGTACATGTCTATAAGAGAGTATAGCTAGCGTTGCGTTTGGGTGTGACGATAAATCAGCCTTGATTGGCACCGCCACTGACACTCCGCGGTGATTAATGACTCCGACTACTAAATCCCATCCGTTCACACTCCCCACACAGGGTTTTTCATTCCATGGGAGAAATACCCGGGTAAAAATAATCACGTATGGGATTATTCCATTGATACGACACTCTGGACATTTTACTCCGTTGGACTGGAAGAAGAAGACGGAAACCACAGAGTAAAAGTAAAACAAAATGACTTTCCTGCTGTCTGCCTACTGAAGAAAGCTATGTCAACTTTGTTTAATCACTTACTACTACTCCACTACTACTTTAGTGAATGGATATGGAGAAGCCCGTTTTTAAATTCAACAACCAATTCTAGCCTATCGAACCGAGAATGATGGAAATTTAATTCTATGCCAAAATTCACTGTCAAAGTTATGTCTATTGCGTTCCCATTGATTGATGGAGGAATTGTTTAGTTGTAGAGTTGTTGACAAATTTATGACTTTGGCATTTATTCCATGAAATAGTAATGTACTAATATTATGCATATTTACGAATATTCTAAAATTCATATCAAAAGAATAATTAGAAATGGCGATGTTTCAAATTTTTTTAAGGTTTAAGATATACTAAAGGGGACTTCATTTCTAAAAAAACTTTTGAGGAATAAAATGGATTTTATGTAGGAAAATGTCTCATTAGCTAGTTCATGTCAGATGAGTCAAAATATCTAAACTTTCCACGATGAGCGAATAATTCCTAAAACTGATACAGGATAGTTTCATATGAATAAGACTGTTTGAGTTTGACACCTAATCAACTGTTTTCTTTTAGCCCAACACCCTGTACACTTATTTCATATAGTTTAGAAAGATCCACCAGAGAGCTATTAGTGGTCTTCAATCATTGTCAACTATATAGAGACTTGTCACTCGTCGCAAATGCCACTTCCTCTCTTCTCGAACTCATCTCATCATCATCACACAACATCATCATTCATCATAATCTTTTTCTTCGGGGGTCAAATTACAATATTTCTACCCCCAACATCATCCCCTCCCCTCTACTTCATGGCGTCATATTCATTGCATCATAAGCTAATGTTTTGTCCATTGATTTAATGTCTTTATTATGCTTCAGTTGCTACTTTCATATGCGACAATATTACGTGTGACATGGCACATGACTTGACATTATGTGTCATGTCATGTCACCGTTACCTCTTCTCTTTTGACGAAAGAAAAGTGACATGATTTATGACACTAATGCACTTTTACGACACAGAGACATTAAAACATTTGGCGCAAGTATTTGAGAATGAGAACTCTGCTTGTGTTGTGTCTCTGTAGAAGTGGCAGTTTATATAAATGAGATGTCATATCGAGAATTTGTAAATTGATCCAATATATGAACCACAGCTAGTTTCAGAGAAAGCATCTGGTGATCATTTATCATCTCTCTCGAGTGTAGAAATCCATATACAGATTTTGACAGCTACTTACTCCATAAATTATAAAAGTTCAACAAGATGAAAAACTGTTTCGATTTATTTATATTATAATATAAAATACGATTTTCATAGTAGCATCACAGCGCAGAATGATAATTTCGGTGGGAAGATTCAAATGAGTATGAAACGTATTCCTACGCGTACTAATATTTAAAGAGTTTTGAAAGAGAGATGCGATGCAAGAGACATAAATCTTAATAAACAGATTTGTCAACGCCTAATTTAGATTTATGGGAAAATGCTTCCAAGAGTAGAAACCTTTAAATTGTATAAGTCTCCTCTGCCAACGACGTATGTTGCACTGAATATATGCATAAGATATTGTCGCTTTTCTATCACCAACCAGTATATTATAATACAGGGTGGGTTTTTGTGTCACTCCATTACAATATTTTACCCGGGTGGCAGTGTTTTAATGATAGTTAAGAAAGAGAGACAGATAAGAGTAAAATTTACTCCTCTCTCTCCCGAGAAAAGAGGATGGCACAAGGAGATGAATGAAGTTGAAATAAAAGTTTTTTTATCAATTAAATACGATCAATGCATGTCACGACCACAAGTAATAAACAATCTTTTCTTGACATGATACAATAGTTTTGAATTGGAGAACTCCTTTATTTCATAATTAATTTTTAATGGAGATAAAATGTGTGATTTCTTCATAAGAATGCCTTTTGATTTTAAATTACTTTGTTAAATAGCTAAAATTAATGCCACTATGCATATAGAACACAATAGTACAAAGGAACTAAATATTTCTTGCATTTTTTTGACCATGGAAAAGTAATTAATTTTAATTGCATTGAGATCGTTTCTTTTCAAGGAGCTATTCGAAATGTTAATTGCTTTTAAAAATACACTATGTAGGAAATCATGTTAATATAAAATGATAACTTTATTCCAATTTTCGAACAATAAAAACCATACATTTCTGTACCTTACGGGAAAGTTTACAAAAATTTATAAAAAATTGTTCTTATTTAAATTTTTATTCGCTTTATTTCAGCAGCAATAATAATCATTTAATTTAATGGGTTTAAGTTTAACCTTCCATTGCATCCATTTGCTGTATGGGTTGAATTGTCTCCAAAGACTTTAAGGGTTTGATAGGCTCCAAACGTTTAGACTTAATCTTAGTTCCTTCAATTGATTGAATTTCCTTCAATCGCATTGACGATTTAGTTTTAGATTCTTTCATTTTTTCATTTTCAGTTTCTCCCTTTTGAGCATTTTGTTTCTCAGATTTTTGCGATTTTGCATTAGCACCCTTTTCATCTTTTTTTGCTGAATTTTTGTCTGACGTTGATTTTGAATTCTGCACAACTTCTAATTTTGATCGCATTTCAAACCGCTGTCCCACTTTCATAATTTTTTCGCTACGTATTATTGAACCTTTATTAATACTTGTCTGTTGTACTTGTTCAATATTCTCATTTTGCCCCAACTTTGGTTGGGAATCAGAAGCATCAACCTCACCCCCAGCATTATTAGGTTCTTCCGTGGTTTTGTAATCGTAGTCATTGATATTCTCATCAGATCTTACCTCAGAAGATGGAGGTGATACTGTAACCTTTTCAATCACAGGAGATTTGTTTCCTGTGTCACTCTGGTCCTCTTCAGCCGTCAAGGCAGGTATTGTCGCCTTGATTTTCTGGGACGGAGCTGGTTTGATCTTTTTTGGTATCTTTTCAACTGCCTGGGGCATAGGATTATCGAGCTTAAATCCTGTGCCGTCTTTAGGGACAGGTGTAGGTTTTGGTTTCGTAGGCCTTTGTGCTGGGCGAGGTATTGGTACTGCAGAAGGAAGAGGTTGCTTAGCTGGAGGTGGTAAAACTAATTTTGTGGCCTTCGGTTTTGGAGGTGGCGTCACTTTTCCTTCAGCATCATCGGGAGCTGGTGTCGCAGCCTGGAACGCACGAGCTGCCGTCTCAGTGACTGGCAGAGGCGTTGAAACAAGTGAGTCTTTGATACCTTCTGTCCCGGAAGACGACGATGACGGTGATGTGCCAATAGCATCAAGAGGGGGTTGAGAAGCTGACTCCTCAGATGGAGGTGTTATTGGTTTAAGATCTGGTTCTAAAGATGGTGGCGTCAAAACAACCTGCGCCGGAGATTCTGAAACTGAGTTTAATGTTGTCGGATCAGGTGGTGATGGTTTTAGTGTTGTCCCTGTAGCTTCGGATTTTGTTGGTGGCGCAAATTCTCCGGAGGCATTAATATCAATAACGGATGGCTTCGATTTTGGTGCTTTATTTGCGGATATTGCAACTTCTGACGGAGAAGGAGATGCAACTTCATCCGCTAAAGTGGCTAAAGCTTCCTGGAAGAAAATGTAACGATTTTAAAATCCGAATCTCTCTTTAATGAGTACACTTTACAAACAATTAAATTGCAATTAAGTAATTACCCCAATATATGCAATCAGTACAATGATACTGAGTTTTTTAAATGCCCACATATCTAAAAGTAGATATTAGACACAGAAGTCAGATAACTATACGCTCTCTTTACAAGGAATTAAAATGGAAAGTAAATACTCGATGTTAAGTTTTTATTTTGCACATTACGTTATGACCTTAGATTATTTATGCTGGAAAATGACATTGAAGGAAACGTTCCATTGTCTAAATTATTGTTTTTGATATTTTAAAAGAACACTTTTATTTTTTCATTGTAATTTTAAGCAATTAACAGTATATCGTTGATTGATGGTTCATAAAATTTATTTTTAAAGTTATTGGTTATGTTTAACATGCATAAAGATAAAACTGTACTAGTAGAAGTATGCCTATTTTCTACTTTATTTAGTGTCCGCTGCGTCCTCAAATCCTTATTAAACAAGTCAATCTTCTTAAACCAGTTGCTTTAATAATATAGAATGATAGATGATTGCAGCTTTTTATATTTTATTCAATAACGTTAGTAGTAGAAGGTAAACTATAAATGAAGCAAGAAAGGGGTTGATTTTTTGGAGGTTTTTTGCCGTTTTTCTTTTCCTGAGTTTTGTGAAATGTTTTGGATATTTGAGACAAGGTTAGGTTTTCCAAGTTGTAGTACTGTGATAGGCAATTCCAGTACATGCGATACTATTTTCTCAAAGAATGGAGATTCTGATTCCGATGATGACAAATGTTTATTTGAAGAGGTTTGATTTTTTACAACTCTCCAGTTCGAAGTATTTTTCGGAAGCTGTGTAGGTAAATTAGTAGTTTCTTTCTTAAGAGTAGCGGATTCTTTACTCGGACCTTTAGTAACGTAGGAATATATTGTAATTGGAGAAGTTGTCGTTGACTCATTGACGAAAACACGACCTTGTCTTATTACATGTTTGGATGCTTTAAATGGATTGGTGGTTGCATTTCCTTCTGCGACTTCACTCGTTGGTTTAGTGACTGTGTTTGTTATCAATTTTTTATCGATTGAAACTTCACCTTGCGTCTTCGCATTACTTTGGAAATATGGTTTGGGGGTTGTTATCGGCGAATCATACATTGTCAATTCAATTGTTTTCACTGTGACGGTACCGTTTTTGTGTTTTTCTGAAGCAGCTGAATTAGGTAATTTAGAAATAGGAATTCCTAGCACATCGGACCTCTCCGTGACGGTACCGTTAATGTGTTTGTCTGAAGAAGTTAAAGTAGATAATGTTGAATTAGGAATTCCAAGCCCAGCGGATCTCTCCGTGACGGTACCGTTAATGTGTTTGTCTGAAGAAGTTAACATAGATAATGTTGAATTAGGAATTCCACGCCCAGCAGATCTGTCTGTGACGGTGTTAATGTGTTTGTCTGAAGAAGTTAAAGTAGATAATGTTGAATTAGGAATTCCAAGCCCAGCGGATCTCTCCGTGA
>JAQFZB010000645.1:0-11813 GCA_034695165.1 Desoria trispinata | reverse complement strand
GAACTTTTAGTCTTTAGATAAAAACAAGTGTTTGATGATGAAGAGAAAGTATTTAACACCAAGAAGAATATCCCCTTTCCCTCATTGTTCATCCTCATATAACACAGCTCTTCACTTTATGACAAAATATAATTTAGACATGCACTTTTACTTCTATTAAAATGAACTCTGTTCAACTTCCCAAAGATCAATCAGAGTTTATGAAAGGTGTTGAGGAGCACTTCATTCACTCTCTATAGCTCCATAGTAATATCACAATGATGAATGGGAACTTTCCCTTCAAAAGATAAAAGTTCAAGGGATTAAAATATTTAAAATTAAATGCAGAAACCCGGAAGACAGAAATATTACTAACCCAATGAAAATGATACGAAGTAAATATAAGCGTGTTTGTCCAGCCCCTACAGAAATACCTAATATACTAAAGGGAATATAGAAATCATGCTTTTATGTTATTTCCATTTAATTCTGTCCAAGATGGTGGTTGTGATTTGTGATGGCTTTTGAATTCAAAGTTTTAAATTACTTTTTCATTTTCTTCTTGGGAAAATTTCTCCAGAAGCCAGAGAACGAGAAGCAGCTCTGTTCAAATAAATGGTTCCCTGCATTGTGCAAACATAAGAGCCTTCTACTTATATACTTCTGGAATGGTATAGTTTAAGTGCAGGAAAAAAGGAGCGTTGACGCATGCAATTAAAATATGATCTGCTGAATTTTCTTTTACTTTAACCCCTTTTCTCTCCTCTCCAGCAAATATAGTTGTGGGGTGACATGGGACTTCTTTACCAAAGGCAATTAAAAATATTCGCATGCACTATGCTCCTACTTTTGAATAAGAGAGAGAGAGAGAGAGACCCCTTGCCAAATCTGCTGCTGATCGTTAATGCAAATTGGAATTTGCTACATGATGATGAGGATGATAGGTGAAATCCCTAGTTCTATGCACAAGTCCAATGCACTTTCACTTCACTTGATTTCATTTGCATCAGTTTAACAGTTTAAGCTCTGCCAAAGAGAGAGTATTTGGAAACTTTTCAAGTGAGTGCAAAAACCAATATGAAAAACTTTTCAAAATCAGGAAATTTCCCTTTTCACATGGATATATAGTATTAGCTCTTTACAACTCTCAAGCTATTTAATAGCTATAATAACTGCAACTGCCAAACTGCCAAATACACTCTTTTACTTTTCATACAGGAATTTATCAAAATAAAATAAGTTAATTAGAATATTGCAGAGTATATATAGTACAAATACATGAGCTTTACATGGGATTATCATATGGGATTATCAAGTAGAAAATATGGAAAAATCATTGAAAATAATATTCTGGGACTTCTCTAAAGGATAAAAAGAAAAGTTATATGCATGAATTCTATACTTAATGAATCATCACTCGAGGATAACTTAAAATGACAACAAAATACTTAGAGGATGAGATTTCATTCAACGGATGTATCATTATCATTGTTGCTGTCTCTGATTTAGTTGGATCATGCATGTCAATCTTTGGGATAAGGGAGAGAGAGAGAGAGCATATAACCGTTTCCCTTGATAAGAGCAGTCAAAACATTTCTTCTCCATATCTCTTCTCATACTTTAATGTAACTTCTCTGTCTCTTTTCAAAACCTTCATTTATCATCAACTAATAAATTTTACACTCAAGATGAGCTGGTTGACTGAAATCTCCTGCTCATCAACAACACAACACAGTTATGCGTAGACATAGAAGCTAAGGAATATAAGATCCTTAAGAAGAATTTATCATTTTTCTCTTTGTCAATGAGATTTTGACATTTTAAATATAAATTTACATATAATCATGCATTTGTCCCTACAATTATATGTGTTCCCATGCAACATATGATAATTTCCAGTACTGACCAAGCTTAGCGTATAGTTTCGAAGAGAAAAACAATGATTTTTTTTTTACTTTGTTTGAGTTTAAGCTGCCTTGAATTGACTAGAGCAATAACATCACAATAACAATAAACATAAACAGGCCAAAATGATCAGTTTTCTTTATTTTATTTCAAACCTAAATACTATAAGCTATGTATATTATTTTTCACCGTAGATAGTGACAATGACGATGGATATGCTTACAATTACAATTGCGGTATTTTTTTAACAAGAAAATAGGAAAATGTCCAAAAACTCTCGTTTATCATCAAAGAAGTAGAAAAAGAACATTTTGTAAATGATCATTAGGGGAACTTTCTGGGGAATTATTTACAACGTAAAAAACAATGTGTTTTAATACACAAGGGTAGGGTAAAGGAAAAACAATAATAGGAGAGCCAAGGTGAGAGAGAAAGCAATAGGCAGAAAGCCATTTACACGAGACTTTAGAAGAACAAGGTTATCTGTATAGAATGCCTACATATGTACATGTACGGACTCATGCTCTACTATTATCTCTTCTCATCTCAAAGCTTTAAAATAATATTTAAAACTACAATTATTTAAATGATGATATTAAATACAAATTTTCAAAATCCAACCTAACCAATCCACTCTGAGCCACAAGAAGAAGATCTCTAATTCTTAGAAAATTCTGATCTTTTAATGATTATTTTGGTCCATGACATAAAAAAAAGTATTCATTAACATTTTAAACTACGGGATAACTAGCACAGAGCTGAAAAACAGTTAAGAGTTAAGAAGGAAAAAATATATAAAAAATAAATAAATGCATTTAGTATTTCTGTGGTTAAGTTAATACTGAAGTTGTGAAGTAGTCGAAGAAGAAGACCCGTCGGTTGCATATGGGTTCCTTCCTTGGTAATTGGAATTGAGATCTGTACTCTACATAACATTCCACACTCAACTAGACTTAGACTCATTAAATTTATTGAATGCAAGTTAAACCGACAATTCAGAGAATTCGATAAGTTTTTTTTAAAAAACCACATTTCTAGCTGACAGAATAAGGATAAGAGGGTTTTTTTTTATTTTATTTTACAGATAGTTTTCAGTTGGTGGGTCAAGTGTGGTTTAAAAATCCAGATCATTCTGGAGCAATGAGTGTCAAAAACAGTTTTTGACGATGCAACAAGAATCCATTGAAAAATTCCACACAAGATAATATTATTATTAGGTATATAATATAGGACACTATATAGTAGTAGTAGTAGTAGACATGGGAAGGGGAATTGTTTTAATCTTTTCTGACTTATCTGTTGAAATAAATTACTCTTCTTGAAAGTTCTATCACATTCCCATTTAAACTATATATGCTATTAAAGAATCCAAATACACAAATCTTTCGACTCTTCCTCTCATCTAATGGATAATGACTCATTACCTAATATAAAAACCCTCATAATAATATTATTATGTTCTTGCATCATTCACCAGGCAAATATTCCCCTTACAAGAAGTTTTAAGCTTCCAATGCTATATATTCTATAAGTAAGTAGGTAAGTATGTTGAAAGTTTGAAAGGAAATGTCATGACTGCAAATGTAGATTATGATTCTTTTTTCTTTGACATCTGATGGATAATCTTATCCTCAATCAATGAAATGTATGAAGAACCTTTATATATATTTAGAACAATTTAATATATAACCCCCTCAATAATATCATTAAGAGATGAAACAAATGCAATAATACGTATGAATGGAATTGCAATTGTGAAAGAGATTTTCCTTTCAGAGATTAATAAAACGCAGGTAATAGATTTTTGCGTAATCCTTGAACATTGAGAATATATTGTTGTCCTTCCTTCATCATCATCATCATCCTTCTACGCCTTGGGAATTATATACTTCGTGTTGTTGGTCAACTAAATTTTACTAAATGTCAATTGCATTGTCCTTGCAGTAAAAGTAAAACTATAGTAATAGACCACATGTGCCCCAACCAATGCACAAGACAACCGCAGAATAGTGGGTTGATGAAAATGAATACAATTTATATTATGCCAGTCAAAACATAGTAGGAGTACTAGACAGTCATAGCATTGAATAATGTAATCGTAATCGGTTCTAAATGCCCAAAGTCACGGATACATTAAAGAGAAATTCATAGAAATCCAAAGAGAAACAATTATTGTGGACATGAAATCATCATCGTAAAAAGACAAAACCAATTTGCTTTATTATTTTGACTACTACCAGTATACTGCGGTTAGTTTATTCCTAGCACAGTTTACCTGACCCCTGTCTTCTGCAAGGGATTTGACGACATGCTTCATTACTTGTTCAATTACCTCCTTCTATACATTCTATATGCTAATTTAGTTATTCCTATCCCTCTCTCTACCCAAATAACCCAAATTGGGCTTCAACAAGAGTATCATCCCACAGGAAAGAAATCTTAAAAAAATACGGTGAAAGCAACTTCAACTCAATATGAAGAGTTAATATTGGGAATTAGATTCTAATTGCATTTAAAAAAAATGAAATATTGAAAAATTGAAATCTAATGAAATGTAGAGTAGGGATCAGTAGAAGATTTTGTTTTTATTGGGCTCCAAGGATTTAGAAAACAATTTGGGTTGAAAAAGAGAAGAAAATAGGATATTGTATATACGATGTTATTAATATTGATAGACACAAAGTGGCCACCCATGAGCATGTCATTACAAATAATAGGGAATTAAAATTTTCATCTCGATTACTTATTATTGTGATACTCAAACAAATTAAGTTCCATCTCCATGCATTCACTCTATAGGTCTATATAGAGAAAGAGAATACAATGGATAATAATATAGATATAGTGTAAGCAGAAAGGAAAGGAAGCAGGAGTGGATTTCAACACGCAATGAGAAAAACGGATTGGCTTAATAGATTGATTCCTACTATTACACAACATGTGACATTAAGCACGTGCTGTGACCAAATGATATTTCATTCTATTGAAGGTTAAATAAAACGTCTAGTTTTATTCCACTCTTGTTTAGCTGCTCATCCTATGCCCTATGCTCCCCTAGGAAAAACCAATGGGGGCATTAACAATTCAAAACCACCTAAGAGATGAAAAAGATATTGGAGTAAATTCTAAATCATTACAAAACACTTTATTGAAATAAAGTGTCTGACCAGCACCAGAGCAGACCATCATTGTGAACTATACAGGTACTACTGTTGTTGTTGATGCATTTATTCATAAAAATTCAATCATGAAATGTGACACTGCCACTATTCTACAGAAGGGAAGGGAAAAGAATTAAAATAATTGTATTAATTGAATCAATGAAAAGAGATTTATTCCTTTGGGATTATTTCAGTATGTGTAGAGTATAGAGGGATGTCAAAGGGCAATCTTCCTATTCTTTTCTTCTTGTACTAGCGTATTGCTCAATTTATTCTAAATTGCAACATTCAATTGAAACTGATTGAGAGGGACAGATGTCTTTTACTCCCTGATACAATCAAGATTTCAAATACAGGGTCTCAAATCCAAATTTATAACTTTAACCCTACATTTACTCCTCTCTCTAATAGAATAGAATAGTGTAGATGGATGTATAACTTATATTGATAGAAGATATAGTAGAAACACACCTGGAACTTTTGAGATCTAGATCAATATTGAAAAATAACACTTACGGCATGAGCCAAAAGACATTACCATTTTTGGACAAAGCAAAGGAAGGGGGGAAAAATCAGATCTAAAATAGTCCCCAGACCATGTCTAGCCAAAGAGGCAAACAATAAGAGTATTGCATTCTCATCACATCAGCTTCTTCTTTTAAATCTAGCCTGCACCTGTCAATACCTATATACTTTACTGTGTAATATTGCACTGAAATTGCGTTCGTTTCCATAAGAAAAGCTAAAAGCTCTACCTCAAGAAAAAGGGGATGAATCTCATCTGGAAATTAGAAAAGGTCATTTTTTTATTCAATTGAACCAGCTCTCTGTTGCTCTGAATCAACAACAATGCTCTCTTCCCCTGAATGGCTTTAATTCAAAGATGCATTGCAGAGTTCCATGCTCTAGGTCTACATACAGTAGTATTTGGCCTCATATAAAGAAAGAGTAGTGCCACAAGTTGTTTTCAGGTTGAAGTGTATTCGTTACCCATTTTCTTTGTGTGTTCGTTGCTTGGTTGACAATTGAAATTTATAAATGAATTCTCAATTCCAACTTCCATGGGATACTACTATAGGGAGATGATATTATATGAGCCCCGTATATATATATATATAGTATAAGTAAAAGAAAGAAAAGGAAATAAGGCGACGGGTACTTTTCTTTTCTCCAGAGACATAACCTTTAACACGTCTTTTGCACTTTGAATACATAAATCCATTTAATAATTCAACATGGGGATAAAAGAAGGTGAGTCACAGTATAGCACAAAGTGACTGCTGCATCTGCAGTCTGTAGTTGCAGAAAGCAGATGCCATATCATCATCTAAGTATAAGCTAAGGTTTTTTTACCTTACTAAAAAGGCAACAAGAAGAGAACCCAAAAGAAATGTAGATGCTTATAAAAAATAAAAAAAAATCATCATCATCATCCCTTCCAAGATTTAAGGGATAAGATTCAAAGGGAGTTTTCAAAGTATTTAAATCTCAATTGTAAGTTGAGGTGAGATTTTCAGAGACGATACTTTTGATGATGTACTTTTTCAGAATTCAAAGACAAAACCTTTAGAACATTGTTCTATAATATTCCATAGGGATTTCATAAGGAGATCATTCATATATTGATTTTACTTTATCTGCAGTGGATTGGATATTATGTAATCATTTGATACTTTATTTATAAAAGTACTTTGAATGCTTATCAGATATTTTTCTTATAATATCCATTTCCATTGTAGCAGTAGAAGAATACCTTAAAATTGAAATCTTAGCCAACTACTAAACCACTAATACGGGCAATTACAATGTTATGTTGAAATGATAAGGTAATTTATTTTATACGATAAGATATAAAAGATAAAGGAGGAGTAATTAAAATTGAAAACTGGAAGCTCTTGTTTCAAATTCAAACATGCTACGCGATGCTCTGTTTTGCGGTATAAAACTAAAAAAAACTTTTTAATGGATTAAATTAATACTTGTCGCCCTGCCTGCTTCTAAGATAGGAAGGTGAGAATGAAATTCCATTTATTATGTAAATTCAAATGAATGTTAAATGTCCCATGGAACAACTAAAGTCACACGCAGAGTCCATAGTAGAATAGATATACTTTATAGTATTAGTATTCGGTTAAAATTCGTCTTGGTGGTCGCATCGGTTAATTTTTCATTCTATGAAATTTCCAGTTTCAGAATACAATCGGTCATGAATCATTTGAGAAATTGTTCCACTCACAGAGCAAAGCAATCCTCCCTCCCTATGTATGAATATGAAATGGTCTTAAGAAAAGTTCTTCTGTGGAATCTGCTGATGTTTCTGGAGATTACATGGAAATACTTACTATATACTTCTCCAGATTCCCCTATGCTTATTCCCTATGAGAAAACTAGTAATGGGTTTAGAAAGCGAAAGAAAGTCAACACGTTTTTACCTTCAAGATCCTTGTGTCATGTCACGTACAGGATCTAATGGTCTGCATTTTATATTTCAAATCTACTTCATAAGAACCCTTGAAATTCATCTGACTATTAAAATCTTACAGCACATCTATTTAGTTGGTGGTCACCTTTTTTAACCATTTGTAAAGTGTCGCATATACAATCCGCACATAATTATTTCGTTACGTAATATAATTTGAATACAAGAGAATGTTTTCTTTATAAAACCTTTATAAAAAAAACATGTAAATGTAAATTGAATTATTCGATTCACATCAAAATGTTTGTTTAAAAAGAACAATCCAATTGTTTTGAGTCTCATTATTTTATTTACCATCAAATCAATGTCAATGCAATAAATGATGAATCAATTACAATGTTTTAAAAGAAGAATGATTTTTCTCTGTCTATGAAATAATTGTAAATGGATCAAAATCAAAGTTTCTTCTTTATTCTTCAATTTCAATGCACAAAGACCAAAGGTGGACTTTCCGTAATTTCATTCCAAAGGGTTTAAATTCTTGGCCTGAAATCTTTTTTTTATAAACTATGAAAAAAAGTGTTGAACATGATTAACCAATTTAGGGTAATTTAGAAGGAACAACAACATTTATGATGAAAGTTTAAAGTTCAAATTAATTTCATGAATTTCTTTCACTCTTTATTGTATTCTCAGTTTTAATGTATAATTATTTTCCCCAAGAAGCCAAGAATTCTTTTTCTTGAGAATATTATATATTATAGGTATGTGGGGCATACCTTAGAATTATAATCTAGAAAGAAAAACTTTCTATTTTTAAATATCTAGCTTCAAGCTCTTTTAGATCCTTGATGATTGCATGTTAATTTTAATACGTTTTATTTAGACTTCAGTTGCAGAGCAGGAGAAGGATGTAGAATTCCATCATGTTCTATTAAAAATTCAAAAAGTTCCTTGTTTTAGATTTTTTTTGTAAATCAGAATTTAACATACTTTAAACATTCTAATTTTCTAATATAATATGGGTTTTCCAGGAAGAAGAGTATCTTCTTTTTTTAAACTTTGAGCTCTTTTCTCTGCTCTTATACTTTGTCTAAAGATTATAATTTTTAGAAGAAAGGAATTTACTTTTATAAAGTGAACTTTTATTTTTATTTAAAAAAATCCTCATCACGCAGCAACAAAACAAAAGAGATCAGATGCAGATGCAGGTGTTGGCTACTTTTTATTTTTTTCCAGACAAAGGAAAAATAAATTGACGTGTTCATTTCAGGTTTGAGTTGATCTTATTATTGGGATTTGCATTTTTAACATTTTTTTGATTTTAAAATATTGATTCCAAAATTATTTAGTCAAGGTTGTTGGTTGCAATAAATGTATGAAATAAATACAAAAGAATATATTATAGAGAAAACTGCACGTAATCGTTTTTCCTTTTCTGTAGAAATATTCAAATGTTCAAAGTGCCTCTATAAAATTACATATCACACATATAATATACATATATGAGTACTTTAAAAATTCTCAGAGAGCTTGAGGGGACATAGATATAATAATATGGATGATATACATTTAGAATTTCATTCACATAGTGAAATCAAGTGCAGAAAACATCAAAAGCAAAATCCTTCATCCAGAGAATTGAAAAATTGACTAGTACTAGAGAGAAAGAGATGAAAAAGGGAGAAAGGGACCCGTTATGAACTACATTGGTTTTGGGGTTGGCGAAATTTCCTGACACCAAAGAAACCTCTGTGAACTTCTATAAACTGTGAGAATCCCATGCAGTTTTACATCCTCTGTCAATCAGACGCAGACATTGTTTGGAGAGATCACTTTGTGGTGATGATGATATGGAAGTGGAAAACCCCAACAGCATCATCCACATCATCATGGTCAGCTAGCGTCAATGTGTAATCAAAATTGGCAAATAACATCTGCTTCCCTTGAAAAGCTTTTACCTTTCCTCTGCAAATTCTAAATTCCACAAAACATCAATTTAATTAATATGACACGATATGGTGCTCGAGTACATAAAACCTTCACCTAAATAATCCCTAGCTCTAGCTTTTAGCTCTAATATGGACTGAATTCTTCCTTGGCTTGGTTGGATGGAACTATCAATAACCCGTTGTAGAATACGTAGTACAGGGTACAGTTAATTGCAGTTTTGTAAACAAAGCAACAGATGCACCTAGAAAAAAAATCCTATTCGTTTGGTTGTTGGATAGAAAATTTAAAGTTTGCATGTCTCTGATCCAGTTTCCAATTATTAGCATGAGCAAAAGTAAAAAGCAAAAGCAACCATAAAGTAAAAAGACGTACGCGTGTCAAATTGAGAGTGAAACCAAGATGTTTCACTAGAAAATGGTCAGAATTTAAAAAATTACTCAGACATGACAGATGTATTCATCTGTTGTATTCTTGTAAAAATTTCAGCTTTTCGTTGAGGCTCGGGGTCAGAAGCGTGCTTTTTTGTTTTTTTACTACGTCTGTCTGATTCTGATGGAGGTATATAGACTATGCTTTAGTATTATTAAGGATTAAGAACGGTGGCATGGCAGGTGCGCAAAGTATATGAAGACAAGCTTCATTAGAGACGATTTTAGATGAACAACAACAACCTGGGTCCTTGAGTCTCTATCTCATCTGTTACAATACTTTTCAAAGGAGAATTTGAAAAATTACTTTCATCTTTTCTTAAATTAAAATTAGAAATTAACTCTTTTATTGCTGCTAAAAAGAATATAGCTGACAAGAACTGATTAATAGAACCAAGGGTAATATGGTGGTTAGAGAAATGTAAAAGTTTCTGTTCCGGGAGTTGTTGATGATAATGTTGATGACTTTTACTTCCATGATATCCATTATAATAGTTCACTGATGCAATGTTACTGTTATTCCATCACGGTAGTAATGTTACACTAATAATCTCATCATAACAGAGCTATTATAAATAATCTGTTTTGCTAAGGAGTGACTAAAATAAAAAGTTAAATAACAAGAATAGACTTTCCGTATTATGCAATTGTTTTTAAACATTGTGTGCACTACTCAATAGAATAGAGAAATAAAATTAAAGGATAAGATGTGGGTTAATGAGTACTTAGCAAGTGACTTTATTGACCATTTGGTGAACCATAAATTTGACAAGTTTAACTAATCTTATTTTACAGCCTTTTTACTTTAGCTACCTGTTGGTTTGTTTGGACAGAAATTCAATTGTACTTTACTACGTTCCGCACCTGGCATGAACTTTAGAGCTTCAATTCAATATCATCATGACATAATAGCTCCAGCTGCATTTTCAATCCCTACCAAACTAAAGAAGGATATTAAAGTATTATTTGAAAGGGTTATGTAACCAACATAACAAAGCAAAGGATCAATAAGATCCTCAGATGAGATGATTATTATTGCATTGGAGCTTATTGTTGCTTTCCAGAGATAGAATCCTTGATTGTTGTCCATGCTGTGATCTATTGGAACATATTCTGCTGCTCTGCTCTGTTAACAGGTATTACACAACAATTATAATTGTATGATTCTGTAATATACTTCTATGATTATAATGAAATGCCGCTTACCATACTGCGTATTTTTGTACCATGCCAGAAGCAAAATACTTCTTACGAAATTCTAAGAGTAAGTAATGAAAGTCTTGTAATTATAATAATGCTATCAGCTCTATATTCCAAGTTGTAGATTACATTATGGAATGATGTATATGCAGGTGTGTAGGGCTCTACTTCTACAATCAGGAATAAAGTATTCTGCTTCCTATTGACGCTCTTAGGTTTTGGTTGATGGACAGGAAATACTTTGTTTTATTTCTTTGCATGTTGGATGGAGTTTCAAGGGATAATTTTTATCCCTTGAAACTGACCGACCTTCACACCCAGAGAAAGGAGAACTGTAAAAGAAACTGTATCAGTTGTTCTTCATTATTATTATTATTATTATTATGCAGAAGAACACGTAATTGCCCATGCTTAGTTAATTGGAAGCAGCCTGCGTACCTTGCCTGTAGGAGCAGACGGACGGAATAAACTCTGTGTTTCTGTTCTCAAAAAGAAATTAAGGATGAAGAAGGGCATTGGAGTAAAAACGAGAGTACTTTTTAATGATACCTGTGTGTAGCCAAAGCATCAAGTCTAAAAAATCAAATGGCTTCAAAAATACACTAGATCAAAGTCAAGTGGGCGATTGCCACATGACGCGCGCGTTTAATGATGATGATGTTGTTTTTTGTTGTTGTTTTTAAACTCTTCGTTTAATGAAATTGCACCTTTGACTATTTTATATGTTATTCTTAATAATATATTTGGTGTTTGGGCTCTTTTTGCTTT
>JAQFZB010000644.1:0-11838 GCA_034695165.1 Desoria trispinata | reverse complement strand
TCTGTAGCAGAAAGCAAGAATTTGCAACAAAGTGTAGATTTTTTATATATTTTATTCCTGGATTTCAGTTGGTGGTGAATCCCTCACGATCACGATCATCTTTTTTGTTAGAGAATCATTTCATAGGAATTTTATGGATCCATTTGCATTATCATTTTGTAGTCCAAATGTGGTTATCAAAAAGATTTGCTTCCTGGCTCCTTTTCTACGCCGCTTTATTTTCTTCTCGACTAGTAGCCAGCCTACTTTTGTATGAGTTTTCACGATTTTATAACGGCATAAGAAAATGTGAATGTAATTCCTGTATACTATACTGCTGAATATTATTTAATATAATAATATAGAATAAAGCCAAAAGAACATTTCAACTGAATCAAGTAATTTGCCAGTTTTCTCCAATTTCCCCAATTCATAAAAATTTCAAAAAAAATTCAAACTGAATAATATGGGACCTTAACAATATCATGATTCTACAAATTGACTATATGTTTTGTAGCAATGTGTCGTAATTGTCAAGGTTGAATCAAAATCCTTCTCAAATATTTGAACAATAGCACTTATATATAAAGACAAAGTCTCATGATGAATCATCAACATGCCAATGGAGTGATTAATAACAATTTGTCGGCTCGTACTTGATTGAAACAAATCAAAGTCAAAGTTAATTAAAGTAATATAGGAATCAAAAGGAAAACTAAATTGATTTGTATGAAAAGAAAGCAAAATTGGAATCTCTTTTGGAACTTTGTTAATTTTTTTCAGTAAAGCATAAGATGAAAGACTAAGAATGAGGTTTTGATTGTAAGCAACCCTGTGCACCAATTTTACTTTTTGAAAAGTAGGCTATTGCTGGTAGAGGAGAAAGTCTACTTACAACTATGGGATATCGTGAACCACTAGGAAAACGCATCAGTTGTTCCATCTTATAGAAATACTTGGAAGAATAGTGATGCGTGAAATGCTACTGAATTTCTCCATGTATGCATAGCTAAAGTTGTTCCCACATATTCAGTTTGGAAAGGATTGTAATAGTAGGTAGAGAATCTTGTGTAATGTAGTACGAAACGAAATGTCCAACATTCAGAGATATTACATTGCCCACCCTCGCAATTTTCATTATTCACTCCATTTTTGAGTGATGTCTTCTCCCATTGGTAAAACATGGGCCAAACTGAAAGTGGAAATCGAGGAACTATCGCCCTTCCTGTGCCAGACTCTATAGAAATTCACCACCAGCAGTAGTAGTGCCACAGAGAAGTAAAGTCACAAGTCAAATTCATATTCCTATTTATGTCTGTCGAGGAAATCTATTACCACCCCGTCGGCAGCCAGGGATGTGGAGAATCTCCAATGACTAAATTTGCATCACATCCTGTATCGAAATTAGGGTTTCACAGAAGATAGTCAGGAAATCACAAGAGAAATCTTTTTCTCTGCTCTACTACAAAAAAGAAATATCTCTTTGAATCACGTCTAATATCATTATTAAAATCATTGCATAGACAATTCTAAACGAGATTGTCTGTTATACTATACTATACTTATATAAGTTCTGTTTTTGTGCTTAATACTGAGTTAAATGTTCATATAGAAGTAGAAGGCAGATTATAAAGTAGATTTGATTTTAAAAGGGAAATTTGCGAAACACTTATGACGATACTAATGTAATGGGATGGTTAGAAAGTAAATTCCGTTATGTCATGTCAGTGAGAGAGAGAGGAGGTCGTAGATTCTAAATTTTGGCCAAATCAAGGCAAACTTATTCAATTGAAATGAATTGGAGTTCGCTTTCGTGGGAAGAGTGTAAGTCTCCATTGTGAGCACCTCTGCCAGTGTCAGATGGGAAGAACTTTTGGTCGGGTCGACTTGAATAGGAGGACGATAGAGGCAGAGAGAAAAGAGTTTCTCGGAGCGGGTTGAAAGATAGTGAAAGTTTCCAATGCTTCCAATTCAATCCATAAGTTGTAGTTGTGGGGAAATAAAAAGGGAACTTATACCTGCAAATCGTTCCTTTCAATTCACCAAATTTACTTTACAGATTAAATAAAGGAATATTTTCACCCGTGTAGTATATAGGGAACTGAAATGAGGTTGTATCTGCTACTAGACAGAAACTGTGTGCTCGTCCTCCTCATCCAAAAGAGAATGAATCATTTCAATCCTCCAATAAGATTTTCAGAACCATATAGTAGTAGTATTACATTGTGTCAAACTTAAACTGACTGACTGCTGAAGAATAACATCAGCAGCATCAAATCAAACCCAAGTTCTCTTCTGGATGACGATGAATAGGATTATGGAATTAGGAGAAAGGAATTGATTCGACCAAAATCTCATTCTGTTAGAGCCCTTTTAGTTTTGTTTCTGGGTAGAAAATTTTAGATTTAATATTACAAATGGCATCAGAGGAATACCAAAATATCCTCCAACTGAATACTACTACTACTCTTATAAATGTTTCTAAACTGTGTGCTATGCTTATGCAACTTATGCTAGGAGGATGTTTGCGAACTTGAATTAAATTGACTTGGGGCTTTATATCGCTTATGCCTCTCTAAGCCCTTGGCCACTACTGTTGGCTTCACGGCAAGGGCTTTCATTTATTTCTATCAGACTACTTTTGACTTTCTCAATGTTTCAATATCATAAATCACAAGGTTAAAACAATCAATGGTATTTAGTAAAACATATCCATATTGTAATATGCTAAAGGTAATGGAATTGCAAATCCTGTCTTATGAATATATTGTACGTACTTCTTAAAATATAAGAAATAGAAAACTAGTAACAAGAACTATTCAATAGATGAATTGAATTTATTGAATTGTGAAATATTATTTTCTTATCGTTTTATAACATATTATACAATTGTAAAGATATTAAACAACAAACAAGATATTGTATACGTAAAGATATTAAATTTCCGAGAACATTTTTATTAGGAAATAAGAAGATTTGAAAGTTAATGCTAAGCAACCAGTTGTCTTTTTATTTGTACTGGACTACTGATGGATTGCCCATTTGCCGGCGTAAATTTGGTTACGATATGCTTTTTTTATTTCTTTTGTCAAAATCAGTCGACCCACTCTATGTGACACTGACAGCTACTAAAAGACAGATGACAATCATAGGATGAAGTGTGGAGTGTGGGCACATATGAAATCAAAATAATGGGATTCCTTAACTTTCTTTACTTTCATGAAGAAAAAACGTGAAGATTGAATTATTATGGGGGAGTCATGTACGATATTCGGGGGAAGTAAGTGGGAGATGGCGAATGAATGATAAAGTCAACGAAAGATAGAAGCTTTTTGCAGAGTTGACAGTATTCTCCCTTCTTTTTTAATGTAAATGCATAATGATGTTCCAGATCAATGAGTATTTTATATTTTCATTGAAAGACTTTTGAAGTGAAGTCTACCTCCATCATTCTTCTTGGTTTTCAAAATGCTTTCTTAACCAAAAGGTTTCATCCAACCGCCTAATTTGTTATTATCAAACCATTCTTATTAAAAAACTTCAACTATGTTCCACTCACTTTTAAATGCATATCCAATTTCAATTGGGTCTCAATTTATTCATCAATTGAAACTCAATTTTCATTTTTTTTTGTTTATTATAAACAAGAAAATCCAATATCAACAACTTTGTTTACAATGAATTTTCTCGTACTAACAATAAGAATACTATTTACAGGAAAAGACAATTGAAAACATGTTTTTTGTTTTCCAAAATTGCAAAGACAAAAGAGTGATTACTAGTACAAAAGAGAAACTAGTAAGTATTATTCTATTCTTGAAAAATTGAGATTTGCAATGTTGTCGAATGTAAATCATTTGAATGTATAGAATCTTGAATGTGTAACAGTTGTTCCGATTTCCGCAAACTTTCTTTGAATTTCTTTTCAAACTCTTAAGTTTCTCTACAATTTTGTTATAAAAAAAGAGAGAAATCAGGCTTTGAACTTAACAATACGAGTGTTTCATATTGATTCTCTACTAGGGACATATAAAGGAACAATTTTACATTTCACTTTTCCGATTCCTGGATTTTTTTATGAAGTGTGAACTAGTATATGAACAAGCAGCTAAAGAAGAATAAAGTAAAGAATTGAAGAATATTGGTTCTCTATTTGGACTTGTTCTGGAATCGATTCCAAGATTTAAATCCGTCTTTTCAATTCAACTCTTTTTTTTGCAACAAAAAATAGCATTTCCGTACATACGAATTCAATGTTTGACTATTATTACTTTCGTCGCATGGTTCCGATCAGAATCAAGGAAGACTGCCCACAGTAAAACTACAAAACTATTGTATTCTTTCTTATGTGCCCTGCACACTCACTGCATGCAACCAAGATTTTTACATTACGGAAAAGTGTACTTATAGTATGACACAAAGATTTTCATATGAGATGAAAACCAATTCTAAATATTTTCTCAATACTCTCATGGGCACCCATATAAGCTCAATATTGTGTATGTCATGTTATTTCCATTATATAGTGACAGTTATTTTTTATTTCTACAAGGGAGAAAATACTCAGAGCAGTTTACTGCTATTTTGAATGTAATTGACAATGACGATATCAGAGCATGCAGTGCTAAGAAATAGAAAATGATCCTTTTTTGTTGTGAACATTATAAAGGGAATAACAAAATTATCAATTAAGAATTTTTCTTCCCACTAAAGGTTTGTTTAAATTTCTTTCACAAATGAGAATTGTAATTTAGAAGCATGGAATTATTTGATTTAGTTGTTTTATTTGTGGTATCTTACACTAAACCAACTACTTAAAAATTCAGTAGGGTTTTATTTAACTCATGAATAGATATTATTTGATCCTATGAGCATCCTTACAATGGTTAAAAGGTTCCAGTCATTCAAAAGGAAGGAATTGGACATGGTATACATTTCCTTCAAAAGAGTGGATTGCATTGATTTTGATTGCATTGAGAAGAGTCGAAAGTCGCGAGCAATGTGTCTTTAGTAGTTAGGAGGATTTATTCCAGTTTCTCTGGTAGTATTTATACACAACACACAGGATACAAGAATAACAAGAACCTCCTGAAAATGAAACCCGTGAAAAACATAGAGTCTATCGTAAATAATTTGAGTATCGAATCCGCATTGGTTACTTATGGATTTATTTGTTTGCATCCCTTTCTATCTAGTTGTATTTGAGGCAGAAGTTTTAGGGAAAAACCGTTGAAAGAGAGAGAGAGCAGAGAAAGAGTATTTGTATTGTACTTCCACTTCCATGCTATATTTCCATTGCTGTTAGTAGTGGCATGGTCTGTGCCAGTGAACCGAAAGTTAAAGTTGACTGGTGGCTCTGCTGGGGTTTTTGGTTCTACTTTTTATGCTGTGTTATGTATGTATGCTTTCCCCAACACGCGGCTGGAGAAAGATAGAGACGGAGAGAGAAACTGGAGAGACTTAACAGTCTTCATCCGGAGTGGAGTCAGTTCGTGGCCGTTGTTGAGTGCTCTCAAAAAACCCGAACTGGGTTCTCTCAATGTTCAGAAATTCATAACGCATTATACATACACAAATAACACAAAATCAAGCCAACAAAGAAATTCTTCTCTGCTCCTTTATTACTAGCTATTATTGAATATATCCTGTACCATTAGCGTCAGACATGCTGCTATTTCTCTTCATCCTCTTAAAAAACATTTCATAATATTTCACTATTGTGAAGTTTCATATAAATAAAATAAATTTAAGAGTAGAAGAAAAAACAATTGAAAAGTTAGAGAGGTGTCAAATCAAAATTCAAGCAGTTAATTACAAGAGGGTTTAGTTATTAGTTGGACTTTTAAGAGTGAAGTACATCCGTGTAATAAGTTCAGTTGAATGGACTAAATTTTATTATTGAACCACCATTAACTACCGCACCACTATACTAACTAACAACAGTACCACTACAGTTAATAATAATTGCAAATAGTATTACATTTAAGTGCTACAAGTATTGAAATATTCGTTGAGAAGCATTTGTAAGAAGATTATACTACGGAGGAGAGATTCTTAGAAGGAATGAAGCTTTAGAAATTAACGTTGATGGACGAGTTGACTAATACAATAAGCTATTACTGTCAATCAGATTCATTACTTTATAGTTTTGTTAATGGTGTTAGTGCTATTAGTGCTAGTGTAATGTTATGCTCTTCTCCTTTTTACTCTACTACTACTAGGGGTAATTTGACGACCAAAACTGAACAACATTTCTTTAATACATAACTTCTTCGCAAGAGCAAAACTCTCATCGTGAAACTAAATTGCAAAGGTTCTTCTTCTCTGTTTAAAAGATACGCAAAACTCCTTAAAGACTACCACCACTGACTGGTTCTAGTAGTTCTACATCCTCGTCATCCATTAAAAATTCTTCAGCTTGGCAATATTAAATTTAAAATAGTACTTTGCTCCTTCACGACTCTGACATTATTCAGTTCCTCCAACCAACCACCACCACCACCACCATCAATACATATTGTTCAATTTGAAATTGTTACATTTTACCCAGCATCGTAAATTCTCTCATGTTGTAAATTGACAAAATCCTCCTTTATGTTAATGGTACATGAAATTTTAGTCAGTTGTTGACGTTATTGTGCTACTAACTATAAACCTGGGACTTGAGTCTATATATGAGAATTTAGATTGTTTAAAAATTTACTGTCATAGCTTTTGCACCTGCTCATCCTCCTCGTATCATCAGAATACTTTATACTCAGCAGTAATTTTGGAGTTTTGGTGCATGGTCGTGAAACTACTACAAACTACTGTTTTATCCATTGGGAATTTGAGACAAATGGTATACAGATAGAGACAGAGAGAACGTAAATGATATTATATAAAGTGTAAGGGATCATTGGGCTTAATTTGTAAATCTAAAATAGAGTGAAAAGTGCAACATTTGTTGGAATAATTAATAATGGTGAGACAAAGAACATGTATGTAGTAAACTAGTAAATTTAAAATAAACTTGGAATAGAGATAAAGGATTATCCCCAGCATCCATGGTATATATATATAAATGCATACAAAACACATTAAAAAGAGTAACACAAAAATAGAGAAGAATTATTGTATCATAATAAAACAGCAGCAGTTATGTAAAATCCAGTTTACTAAAAACACTGCTCAGAGCCCATATAAGAATAAGTAAAAGAATATTGTGTTGTCGTTTTGTTTGCAATTTACACTTCCTATTTTGTATTCCGTGGTGTTGTTTCTGCTAAACACTCGTACACAATTAAGTATCATCAACATTTTCAACTATATAGTAAATTCTCTCTATGGGTCGTTTAGCAGAGAATACATTTATTTTTGTGCACTTTTACTGAACAAGTCTCAATTGTCTTTCGGCAGTTTACTTCGGCTGCTGAGGTTTCAATACTGGTTGGGATTACGCAATAAAACCCATCCTGGATCTAAGGAGAAGAAAAAGAAGAGATGCATAATACTCAGAGGAAGCAACAACAACAGCTCTATAGAAAACAAATTGACAGAACATGACAAATCAGCATTCCAGTAAGTTGCCAAATAATTACTTTCATTACACTCCTTCCTTCCCTACGCCATCAGACATTTACGAGTCACATCTACTCACTAACTATAAACTCCAATCCTCAATCCCCATATTATTTCATGAGCTAAAAAATATTTTACTACTCTTTTTGCAAAAATCCTAACAATAGAAATGTATGATTCCGTAGTAATAAGATGTACACGGGTGATGTACTAAATAACTATCGCCACTATTGGGTTGAAGAAGCATGCAAAAATTATTTCTTTTTTGAGAATAGTAAAATACTAATGCCAACTGACATACACAATGGAAAACAACAGCTTAGTTGATTTTTTTGCAGGGAAATCTGTTTTGAAATCAGTGCATTGTTTACTGATGGCAACGTTAACCTTACTTTTCCTAGAGCATAAAAGAGTCTATACTTGCCCCATGCTAAGAGTAGTGTAATAGGCTCATAGGATTGCCATTTTCTGTGTCGACGATTAATTCTCTGAGAAGAATGTAAGTTTAGGCTGTAAATTGTATTTTACATTTCTGCCGGTCCAATTGTGTTGTTTGTAATTCTTCGTAATCCTCATGGTGGTTGATAGTTGATTGTTCTTCTAAACGGACTGAATTGAGATAAATACCAGGATTGCAGAGGCGAGCCAGAATCAGACGGTTCCGAGTGTTAATATATTACCCAAGCAAGATGCACATACCTGCTGCCAGCATTCCTGATTATTTTCACACTAAGCAAAAGAAGGTTCTTAAGCGTAGAATAACGTATAGTCTTCATATTAATATATTTCTGACGCTGCCATTTAAGCATTGAGTCGTGCTTTCATGCTTTCCCTTCGCATTAACTAACCTATGTACGATGCCAATTGTACATTTTAAGTTTTAAGCATCTTAAATATTTTAATGGTCTTTCTCTCCCTGAAATGTCCATGGTTGCGTAATACATAATACAATAGATACATTATAAAAATAAAAAGGAATGTAGCTGACTAAAATTAAACTTAATTTTAAATAAACTCGTTAAACTATTCAAAGAGGCAAATCATAAAATATTTTATATAAAATTTGCAGAATAATTACATTCTGCTGACATGGTAAATAATTTTGTATTTATCTTTAGTAATTTTATTATGTTCTTGTGCGTAAGTATAGAAGTAGAGAGGAATATAGTATATAGTTCTGGCAGTATGCCTCTTTTTGAGTCAAGTTTGACAACTAAAAAACTGCCAAGAAGACACATGAACATAATTTGTAATGGATGTTTCCTACTTTCCTAAATAATTAGCTGTCCATCCGTCAATCTTGATTTTTTTGATGGTTCTAGATGGAATAGAATTTGTCAGCTTGCATGTTTCTTGCCGTTAAACAAGGATGGGAAATATGTCATCGCTTAGCGTTAAAGATAACACACGGGGATCTACTGCTGCAGGAGTGTGCTCTGTCTAAAAGTCTTAATATCTCTGACTCTGAAGATGAGAGCATGATGATGATGAAGCAGTGCATTTTTAAAAATACTAAAATCTAACGTTGATTGTTGCTGATTAAATAACACAAGGTTTGAAAGCACAAGACGTTTTCTAAGCCATTCTGAGGAAATGTTGCAACTGTATCAATAATACATCCTTCAATATCACTGACTAACTAAATTATGAGGAACGTAAAAAAGTCAATTTTTAGGGAAACATTGTTATTCTCCAACCAACTAAATTAATGTTCGTTAGACACACACGAATAAATAACTTGAGCTCTTGCATACACATTCACACACATAGCACAAGGTATACAAAACCCACATCACAACCGTTGAACATACTCATTTGTCCACATTGTAAATTCGTAAATTCGTGAATATAGAAGGATCTGGCTTTAAATTTCAGAGAGTAAATTACAACAGTGGTGGTGGTGGTGGTAATTTGTATTTTGAAAGAGCTGAATGAATGTGAATGCCCTTAATTGCTTTGTCTGGTGAATAACAGCATCACATCGGTCGCATGCACAAACACTACTCTATCTGAACTAATGTATGCGGTTTGACTCACTAGGTGTTACAAATGAGTACAAGATGTGAGATCTTTGCAAATTGTGAAAAATTAAAATTAAACTGCGGTTGCTCATGTTGTTTGTTATATGCATAAGGAAATGGAATAAATCTATCCCCTTGACAATTTTCGTTAAAGATGAAATTTGATTTGCTTTTGCTGTCTCATCCCACGCCATGATCAAGGCACGAAATACGGTACAAACCGCAGCACAGACGGGTTGTTGGTTGATGCAAGAAAATATATAATATAGCTATTTTCTTTGATGCTCTAAGACTGTTCACTCACACATTGTATCAGATTAAATAATTCCCATATGAACCTAGCTGAACATTATAGCATCACGTACCGTTTTCTAGAATTTCCCTTACTTGTCAGAAATTTTCGTGTTGGCTATTCTGAAGGAGATAGATAAACAAGAAATTGGCTCTATGTGCTCTTGCTCTACGGATTCTATTTCTGGGAAGAAAATAAATGAAACATTATGCAATGATATAATTTTTCAGGGGTTTCATAGGTCTACGCTATAAACATTGGTATAAAACAATCTAAAAAAAATAATATGGCCCTTTTTTGTGAAAATTATAAAATGTTTATTGTTTTCATCAATTAAAATTGCTTTGCATTCAACCAAATGTTGATGTGGTAACGTCAAACTTCCTTTGTATAATTGTAGTCTTGTCAAATGCAAAGGGTGAATTGTTGAAGAGGGAAAGTTGGGCTTCCTTTTTGATCCTTTGATGAGTCTTGATACAATTCTATTCTCGTTTAGATACAGATATAGCAGCAACAATAATAAATGCTTCTCTAAAGACTTAAACTGAAGAAAGTTGAAATGTTGAATGAAATAGTCTTTAATGCAAAAATAAATGTCTTGCTGACAGAAGAATTGTCATGGAGAAAGACTGAAAGTGGTATTTTTTTATTCGTGAAGAGGATAGGAATGAAATTGAACGAGAGAAAAGCGAATGAAGTGTGCAGAGTACTAGTTGGTATAGAGAAGAAGTAGCTTAGCTTGGGACATGAAGTTGTTATTGTGAAGGAAGAGGACAAGTGGCACTATAATTGTTGACAGAATGGGACATCAATACTCCACTATATCCAGAGGCACTGATGGTCATGATCGTTGCTTGTCGCGAGATTCCAGTATATTTTCAATTTGTGAAGAAAAATAGGCTAATAAGAGTGACATAATAGGAGACATTTTATCCAGATAGAGATTCCAGTCGTGTGTCTACCCCACCATACCATCATCACTACTACTATTGAAAAGAGAAAGGGGCAATACTCTACTTGTCTTTTTGTCTCACTCATTCTTCTGCCGAAAGTCTTCTTAGATGCATTTCCTTTCGTCAACAAAAGCTATGAGGATTTCGAGACCTATGTGTCGATGTCGATGCCAACGGGCATGGGTCCTTCTCCCCCTGTCGACTCTGTCCGTTGTGTGGGTAATGCTTGTGTTATTGTGTTGTATTGTCGTGACAGGAATGGAAAGTGTTTTCCATTAGCGAAATTGTGGTCATAAATTTTCCTGGGGATACGTCTTCGTGGACTGATATATTCCTCCGATTTAACCCGATTTATCGCTACGCGTTTTGGATGCTTCTTTAATACAATTTCTAACTCTCATCCGCCTGGTGTTTGTTTCACTCCTTTGAGTCTCCTCTCATCCTTTTCATCTTCCCACCACTACTATCAACTATCTTGCCTTCTTCAGGACATTTCATACGCGTTCTCTGATGGGCCAAATGTGCCTTCCGTAAACACCACCACTACTCTTTCAAAGAAATATATATGTCTACCAGGGTGAATTTCCTCCTCCCCAATGGTTAATTTCTTTCAAAACAAACAGACAGTTGAAATATTCATTGAATATTACCGTTTTATTTAAATCCTTCACTGCTCAGGTGTTTGATGGGAAGGAAGACCACCTGAAAAATATAATTTTACTTTCACCAAAAGTCAAAGAAAAGCTTCTTGGTAGCTGCAACCTCTCTCTCTCTGAGAGAAGAAGTCTCTGTGGATTGCGTCCCTCCCGAGAAAGATATCTATTCGTCTGTCTTTCTCTCTTTCTCTGGACAGCAGAAGGGTAGTTCGTGATGCCGTTGACTTAAGTGAACCTGAACCAAATGCTCTCACTTGCCTCTCTGACAGGATATACTTCACCTCGACCATACATCAACCCATTATACACACACTCAAACTCAACCCTTTTCCTTTATTCTTTGGCCAAAATACCACTTGATTCATCCACACAACTTG
>JAQFZB010000643.1:0-11883 GCA_034695165.1 Desoria trispinata | reverse complement strand
ACCATCAACAAACTTCAGATACCTATAGGATTAAATAATACCCTGATCACGGTTCTTTCCGCTCATCATCATATCATGCAGTTGGGAAATAATGCTAGCCTATATAGTTTCTGGCAGATAGGTAAAGGTAAAATGAATAATGCTAAGAAATCATAAAACGACCCTTTCACAACAAGAGGTTTCAAATACAGCAAAAACACAACTAATCACATATGAATTTCTTACTACTCCCACACGTATTCAGAAAATAAGATGACGACTGCGGTTTACTTGATTTTATATTATAGTGAAATTTATTTTAACCATGCAGTCTTAGAAACTCAATAGAAAATGAAAATGGAGTCGATGAATAATTTTATATCGATTTTGATTTTGATATAGAAGCCACGTTAGTGAAGTGAGGCCCAAAAACTTATAAAAAGAAGTAAAATTGATCTCTTTTTTGACAGTTCTCCCTCGTATTAAAAAATATGCCCATGAAATTATATTCTAGATTTTACTCCAAGTCTAAATGAATGGTCCAAATGAAAGGCATTTTAAGACATAGTATAGTAATGTAGAATTTTTATCAAATTATTTCTTTATAAGTGGTGAATTCATTTCTGAATATATTTATTTGAATTTGTTTTTAGTAGAGAGTATTTAATAATGAAATTCTAGCTATGTGACTGTGTAAAGTCCATTGGAATATTTAAAAAGTAAAAATGTAGGAGTGAAGGGATCCATCAGAAGATCACGTCTCTTTAGAATGGAATTGAAGATTTCTTGGTTCTCCTCCTGTCTGACTTGTTTATTTTGCTTTTGCAATCCTTCGAGTTGAATTTAATGCGCTTTTTACTCTTTCTTCATCCGAGGGCCGTCTCTTCTCTAACTTAACTTCGTGACAAAGTATAAAGAATAAGAAATGAAATATCAGAAAGAGAGAATCGAGAAAAAACTTAATATCCTTCGTCAATCTAGGTAACTCGTCCGTCCACGTCCACCTCTGACATCCGAACCCATCATCTACCAACCAAATACACTATATTTCTCCCTTCTTTTTCTTTCGCAAATAACAAAAACCCCACAAGCAAAGCACACTTGCATACCATTTTTTATATCCATTTCAATACTTCATACTGACAATGAAATGAGTAAGAACCAGATAAATTAATTCAAGTTATCAGACCAGATGTGACTGACTACCACTCCAAGCATGAACTAAAAATTCTAATTATATTATTACAAGTATGTAACAAAAGTTTTTTCAGGATAAATACACGGGACGTGAATTTGATAATGATTTTTAATTTGACCATCGGTGAGATGATTTATTAATAAGTCCTTGTGTAAGTGCAGTACAAACTTATTACTTCTTTCTTAACAAATTCAAAACAAATCTTTATAGAAAAGAGTTAAGTATTTGTCAGTCAGTTAGCATCAGCAAATTTAGAATTGGAATGCATAAAAGTACAAGTTGCTGGTGGTGTTGTTAGTGAAGGAAAAAAGTGGTGGCATGGGAGAGAGATTGCAAAATACGAATGGCCTTAAAGTATTAAAGTACAAGTCTCGATTTTGTCTCGCAGTTTTACTTTTTCTTTACTTTAGATTTTCTAATAAGTTGCCGAGTCTTTTAATCACAATTTCGTTGTTGACTGCTGGTTGAATGAAGTGAATGTATATTTTTGCAACATGGATGATTTGATTGCAATGTGACGATGACGATGGGCAGCCAAGGCAATGACGAGATGACGACGACGAGAAGAATAAAAATCAAGCTGCGGGGCTTTTATGTATGCCTATTATTCGTAGCGTGGCATGATTCAATGATGAAAAATGCTATGTACAAAGAACTGAAGGAAGGAACTCTCTGAAGGAAACCTTGGGCTCCCTTTGCGAATCCTGTATTCTTTGAATGATAATAAAATACCCACAGATTTTTGCCTAGGTATTGAAATATCACATATGAAATAACCTTCGGTTCGGAATTTCTGCTATTAAGCAATCTCAATGAAATACCAAATACTACTATAAGAGCAGCTGGCAATGAAATGTAAAATAAAAATACAACGTAAATCCTTATAAAGTTAATATATTTACGATTTCTGTTTTATGACTATTGAAAGTTTTATTTTTACTAATCAATTTAAAATTCAAACTAAAGCTTTGATTAAGATGTAAGATGGTTTATATCTGATCTGGGAAATGTTTTAGTTAAATGTAATTAGGTTGATTATGGTAAAAAGTGTTTGTGGTTTGTTTTAAAAACATGATATAAGAGATTTGCAGAGTACATATATAGTTAGATATATGAACCATGGGCCAATAAGGCATTTAAGGCAAGGCAATAAGGGTGGATTGAATAAATATGAAATCTGGTGAAATGAGGGTTGAGCAATCTGTTTCATCACCATTCATCTCATCACCATGAGCATCAGTCGGGTTTTAAAAAGAGGCCAACAAGAGGAGAACCAAGTAAGGAGACCATCAAACCAGCTTAGCCATGCGAAAAAGATTTATTTGCCACTACCACCAATATACAACTAATATTTATCATAGTATAAGAAGAACTGAAGAAACTGATCCAATCAAAAATTCAACTAGGATCTTAAGAACCAAACGATCATCTCTTAAACGTGTCAAAGGTCTTTAACCCGACAGAGACACACAAGATGGAAAAGTCAAGAAGATCTTCACCGAGTGACAGCAGATGATACAACATCACATTACCATGATCGGTTTTATGAATATTTTTATAAATCAAAACACTTTTTACAATAATTGATTCCGTTTCATCCGATCATGATAAATTCATCTCTAATACACTTCCATTCTATCAAAATCAAAGGGCTATATAATGAAATGATAAGCAAAGCAAAAGCTTAACTCATAACTCTCTCCATATAACATATTATTATAGGGGTAATACATGTAACCATGTCATATTATATATTCTTATTGCACAAACTTCGGTTGCAATTCAATTTCTGATGATGAATCTCTATGATGGGGATTCTACTTATGCCATAAATGCCACAGTTACATATTTTCATCTCCTATTACTATACTTTTATCACTCTCATGTGTGATTTTTATTGTCATTCTTTCCAAGGGAAAGTCTAATTGCTCTTATTCCCGAAATTAATCTCTCTCTCTCTGAGGAAAATGAAACTGAATCAAAGTGAAACCCTTTTTATTTGTAAGGGTAATAGGGAAATCATGAGACATATAAAATGTATTAAAAAATCAGTTAATTTAAAGTGTATAGTTGTAATAGGGCGTAAGGTAGGTGTCCCAGTAATCGTATAACAATAAAAGGAAGCGCTTTACAGAGAGTGGATTGTAGAGTATCAAGGTTTCAGCGAATCTAGGCCAGGCCACCGAGACCAGCTAAAGGCAAAGGAAAGCAGGCAGGCAGGCTTGCTTGACTGCCTTCTTCTTCATCTTCTTAGCAAACTTAAAACTAACGGTCCACTCCTTTAAAGCAAAGGCAACCTTGCTAATTTACTTAACATCGGAATTCACACAACCATTCAACATTCACTATTAAACCAAGGAAACTTTGTTGCTGAATTGCAGCAAGTTATCATCCCTTACTACTCAGCTATCTCTTTCTCCCCGACCAACCCAGTGCGGAACTATACACAGAGGGTTGAATATTGCAACAACAACCCATGCAATTGCCAACAATCTCACTCTAGGTTTCACTTTACCATCTTATAAAACATTATGAGTTGGGATTCAGTTGATGTTGTTGCGCTGGTAATCACAGCCATATACATAAGAAGTAATGCAAAATTTCATTACAATTTACAAGTAGTAGCAGGCAGTAGACCAGGTATCAATTCCATTGTCATTATCTCTGGCTCTGGCTCGTTGCTTCGTTTTCTAGAGCTTGATTTACAACTGATAACCATCATTAGGCCAAACATCACTGAAAGCTATGTGTTCCATATTACAACTTATATTACTATGTCTTGCTAAACAACATTTTTCAACTTCTATATAATATCATATAATTTAAGCAAACTTATGAACGGTTTCTCAGATTTTCATATTATTATTGTTGTTGTTATGAGATTGAATTGAGCATCAATGTAAAATCAGCGCGTGTGTAATCAATTCACATCAGCATATATTCATATATAGGCATATATATAGTAGTAGTAGGGATTTCATTTTTGTAAATGAAGATAAAAAAAATTACATTTCTTACTTCAGATGACGATGAGTCTAAACCGAAAAATTTAGATGACGGATATAGAGTTTCAGAATTCAGAGTACATATAAGAAAGTTGATATGTGAATGAGTAAATAAACATGTATGGGAATGGAAGGACGACTGGAAAAAAAGACACGTGTCTGTATGAATATGAATATCACTGTTCATGAAAAAGATTCATATAAATTATTTAGACTATAAATTGACTGATTACCCAGTATATTTTAAAACTATTTCAATTTCAATGTTTGTAAATGAAATGAAACTTTAAATTAATTGCAACACTGAAATTTGTCCAATGAACATGAAATTTCATTTAAGTACTTTAACTTTAACGAGTCGTATAATGCAAATGCAGTATTTGAGAGCTGCTTTGAGATATTTTGATAGTACATGAATGACTTTAGTTTGTTTTGTCTTGTAGTTGATGGAATAATTAGCTAATGAGTCAGTGTCAGTAGTAGTGCTATGTCGACAAACGTCCTTCTGTAATTTAAAACAAAATTCCATTCCTCCATCTGCATCAAATTCCATATTACATTAGTATTGTATTAGTATAGTAATAAGATGATAATAACATATATAAAAATAATAGAACGTTAACATTATGATATTAATAAAAATTGCGAAAATCTTTCCTCGAGATTTAATGCAATTTCATAGTATAGTGACCTGAGTTCAAATTTCACCAAATTTCCCTTCAGAAAAAAATGGAATGATTTTTTTGCGCATTACATGATGAGCTGTAATGTGGTGGTGGTGTGTGGTGGTAGTGGAAAGGGTTTTTACAACGGTTATAATAATAATAAAAATAATAATATCATATATACGAAAAGGGAATGAGGCAACAATGGAATTGAAATCAGACTTGACTTATTTAGTTAATAGTTAGAATACGAATGTGCCAAAAAAGTATATCATATATAAAAAGAGATAGAAAATAGTAATGCTTTAAAGTAAAATCATGCAAAATTGTTTGAGAATACAGAAACTGTTTAAAATAAACTGTCTGTTCCACTCATTCCACTTCAGAAGAGATTTTTCAGACCGGAAATTTTATCTGCTCAATCCAAATCCAAAATCCCTTTTAATAGCAGCAGCAGTTCAAATCAAAACTGTTGCTTCGCACAATGAAACTTCCTACATTCGTTGCCTTCGGATAAATCACGTTTTATACCAAAAACAATTACACCTTGAGTTTAAAGTTTAAGAATACTCTTAATACGAAAAATACTACCTGCATTTATTTACGGTGTGAAATAATTAAGACATGCCGTTTCTTTATTATCTTAAAGTTGATTATTTTTAACCAAATCAAAATTTTTACAACCTTACAGCTTAGTACCATACCATGAACAAGTTTATTTAAAATCATGACCATCATGACCTTATCATCATTTTAAATTTTAGATCCCTAAATGTTAAACTAAGAAACTAAATATAAATTCTTAATGAATGATTCATAAATCGGGGAAGGAAATGAATGTTAAGAAATTGAAATTACTAAATAGGATTCATAATCTATTATCGGAGTTGTGTATGACACCAATTAATTACATCAGTGAACAATTGCACAATACAGCATAAAAACTTAAGTACATCTAGTTTCAGTTCTTAAAACTCAACATATTACCAAAACAAAGTTATCAGTCATCGACCGCTTAAAATAATATCCCTGGAATTGATATTAAATAATTAAAACATAATTCATTTAATTTCCTCTAATTCATTTTTATTAGAAAAATCCACAATGTTTTCCCAACCAATACGCAATAATTGGTCTAGACGTACGTATATTGCATTAGTCAATTGTCAGTTTTTCCTGAATCAGGAGAATGACACCAATATCCAATCCAAATTTACTTTTTAATGTGTTTAACCTATCTAAAACATCAAAAAAATTCTTTCCTTGTTTATTTTCCATTTGGTGTTGGTGTCAATAACCAACCAATTATTGCATTGTTTTAATTGAGAAATCATTTTAGCACTATTAGTATTAGCATGACATGAATGAAACTGGAGAGGAAATAAACAATGCACTTTAAACAACAGAATATGTTGACATGTTTCATAAACATATGAAATACTAGTATTAGTATTGATTCAAGATCATCATCATCACCAACCAAAACCAACTTGAATGATTTATGTCCCATCAGCACAAAATACTTTTTTGCAATCCATCAAGCTTAATTTTAATTGTATACACTATTTATAATAATAAATAAACAGAACAGACATGAAAATATTTGAATATATATATATCAATAACAATTAAATACATAAATATGTGCATACATTTGTCGTACTTTGTACAATGCAAATAAAATTGCGAATTAAATAAATCTTAAAAATTTTCAGAGACGGATGATTAAGTAGTATGTATATGAAAATTACGAAATCCATTTTAATTTTGAGTGTTGCTGCTGTCTACTTAAAAGAAAAATAATTTAATTTGCGGCATGTGACTTAAAGGAATTACGAATTAGTCCCTATATTCTCTATAATAAAGATTATTCTTTAATGATCATCATCAACTACGTATGGCATAAAAAAATAGGAAATACATGAAACGTTTCTGCATTGCCGTGTGTGCAATAAAAGTGAAAGGTGATGATTCTTAAAGCACTGAATCTCAACATGTCAGCATATAGTGGGATTTATTACTCAAGGCTATTAGTAAATGACGGAGACCTCGATCAATTTGTTGAGAATAACGATGCAGATTTCAAATCAAGATATTCTGCATACACATAGCTAAATGCCAAATACTAAATTCCTTGATGGCTTACTAATCAACAAATAAAGTAATTTTTTTACTATTTTATAATAACAATAAAGCACAAATCGGATTCTAATATAATATTATTGGACTCAAATTAAATAATAAAAATATAACATTAAGTTAGTAGTCTCAATTGTTTCATATTTCACTGTATTCGGAGATCCGTATTATTTTGAAGGACACGTTGGTTTAGAATTACGATAATTACGGTCGTATTTTTTTAAGAACAATGGCATTGGCAAAGAAAGATTGATAATTGATAGCCGGTATAGTTATGTTACTGGAAATACCTTATTTCAATTCAATTACATATATATTACAAGTTAATCATAATCAATAAGACAACAATATTATTCTTATCTATATTGTTGAAAATACCATCATATCATAAATTAAAATAACCAAAAGAATTATTGAGACATAATAATTCCTTGGACATGGACAGGCTAATGAACTTGTCGTTTAATTTGATTTAATATAATATAATTGAACCGTTTAACGCTTATTATGGAAAACTTTCTCGGGGTTGATTTGATAGTATTATAATAATAATCGTTTTTGGAGATGACAGATAAGCATAAAATGTGATAAAGGATTCCCATGCAATGATGTCTATTGATACTGATTTACTGATTGAGTGAGTTAGGATGATGATGGTGATGGAACTTAAAACCAATAATGCATGCATAGTACAGTATATATAGTGCGTAAAGCTTTAATTAAAGGGTAAACTCTCATCATAATATGTTCTCTAAATAAGGAATAATAAAAATCAGGGAGATTAGTTAGATATGGGGGACTGGCAATGCTCTTATCATTAACTGAATGAGTTATAGCTAGTTGTCTGTGTATTTATAATTATTGATATGGTTTATCATCATCAGAAGGGGATCCTACGTTGTAGTGTGTTATTTCGAATGTTGACTTTTGAGTGAGTTTCATTTGAACTCTGGAGTCAAGTGACAAGCAAAATACTGATACACCAAATGAATTATTGAACTTGCCTTTGAATTGCAATTCAAACTACTACAAAAATTTAGGGAACTCCCACTTCGGTTTACTCTCTTTCTCATATATATTTAATTAGTAAAAGAGAGCAACTTCAGAGGATTTTTATTTTAATGCCTCATGACATTTTATGACATGACCATCAAAAGCAACTCTATATAACTATTATCAGAAAAGAGAAGAAGAGCACAGGGTATTTCATGATTTTACTCATAATATGAGAGGAATGAACCCAAACGTATAATCACTCTGATAAGAAAGAAGATTGGTTTTGAAAAACCAAACCAAAGTGTTTATGAGGATAAAATAATTCCCAACAAAACAAGGAAATTCGGATCGGGAAAAACAAATTTAAGTAAATACAGTGGAATCATACGTGAGTCTGCTATATATATGAAAATGGAAGAAATACGTTGTAAACTGATTCTTAAAATACTTAAAAACCCAATGCTTATGGGTCCAATGGTCCAATACTTATGATGCGTCAGTCTTTGACAACAACAAAACCAAAAAGAATTTTAGCAACTGCACATGGTAAAGCAATTTTAAAGCTCAAGGAACAATAACAATTTCCATGCAGGAGTAAATATACGTGTAAAACTTTTAAGCCTGGTTTCTCAGCTCCCGAAAATATATATAAGTACCCGAAAGAACTGAACCCATTGAATATATTGATATTGTGAATAGATGAGACCCTACAATAGTACTTGGCTCATGTGAATGAAAAACTCTATTTTCTTGGACTTATTTAGAAAAAGAGACCCTTCCTTCTTCCTTATCATGGTTCATGATCCTATATATATTATGAACTGAACAAGAGAATAATACCCGGGTAATTTCATTCCCACGTTAAACAGAAAGGATCTCCTCTTTCTTATTTGGCAGCTGGCCTTTTTACACTCCTTATTTAGTTTAGAAGTAAAGAAAAACCCTGGATTGAATAGAAATCCCGTATTCAGAGGGTTTCGGTCCTTTAGAAATCCGAGTTCTGCTGTATTACTAAATAAGAAGGGTCCCTTCCGAAGGACTTTTCTTTTAAAGAGTAATAAAACTCGCAATATATGCCTTAAGGCTTTTTTCACACATAAATAACTAACTGTTAAGTAAAATATATAAGTAAGTAGTATATAGTAAAGGTGCATTTCTTCACGGTTTCTTTCTTGGCTCCAATTGATATTCCAAAATAACTTTAAGGCGAGACATACTATATTATGCAGAGATACCCTCATCAGGGTAGTCAGGGTTTCTTGGACCCGTTGAATTTTTTTGATAATTCCTTATTATCCCTGTCCCTCAAATAGAATGTGGAAGCAAGAAGCAACAAGAACAACCAAGGCACAGAGATATGAATAGTAAATTATATTATCTCCAAATAAATATAATTTTGAATTTATCTAAATGAATGCAACATACTGGGTTTAAGAAAACGCCTTCAACACCGAACTGTCCGAACCCATCCGGTTAAAAAAAACGTCTCACGTCAACAAGTTTATACTGTTGACCACAACAGCAGCCAGAAAAGCATCAGAAATCAACCTTCAAGAATATTTATTACTCATCCTAAATCCTTCCTTGCTTACTTTTTGCTGAGCATTATTTACTAGGAATAATCTACCCACTCCCACCCCATCCCTACTTTACTTGTCTATTGTATTCGGGGATTTTCTAAAGATCCGATATTTTCCCAAATTTATGTCCAAACACTTAAAACGTATTACTTAAACTTAAGAAATCCATATCTGTGGCCCATATTAAAAACATTAAAATTCTAATAATAATATTTTATTGAGTTGTTTACGTTTAAACAAAAGTTTCTTTTCTTGTGTTTAATTGTTAGCGTAAGGCAGATTTATAATAGAAATAGCAAAAGCTAAAAGCTCTAGACTAATGAAGGATTAATAACTTTTGTAAATGAATCATTCATGTCTTTTTCTTTCAGATAATGGACCAGAGAAGGGGAGAGAGAGAGACTCACTCAAAACGTCAAAACTCAACTTGTTAAATCTAGACTTTTGTTATTATTGTCATTATTATAATGCTATTTTACTCTTGCATTCGTTAAAATCTCTTTTATATAATAAAAGTAAATTAATAAAGCAAAAGCATGGAGTTCAAATTAGAAATAAAATTTAAAAAAAAAATAAAATTTACCCATTAAATGTGCCAAAGCTTTTCCAGGGAATTTGAGCATAGTGATTGGTGGTTCAGGTAAAAGTCCAGAAACCGAATCATCAGAATATTCTTGTGTCAAATCTCGTCCTGCTTCAGCTGCTTCACGAAAAGCTTCTAATTTAAGTTTTTGATGTCTTTTAGAAGCCAAATGTTCTTTAATCCTGTCACTCCTTGCCCCGATTGATTGACAGCAAAATCGACACACAAGTATCCTCACAAGTTGTCCATCTCGGACGATACTTCGCGATGTAAAATCCACCCGATTTTCAGCCGCATATTCATCAACGCCCTTCCGTTTCCGACCATTACCTTTGGTCGGACGACCACCGTGTGATAAAAACATTGGACTGGTTAAGGACTCAATTTTGATGCCTTTTTTCTTAATTCTCACAAAGAACAAAATACTAATTAATTATAAACAACAAAACTCTGTCATTTAACTCCCACACACAGTAAACTAGTAAAAAAAAATAAGACTTCACCAAGAAGTTCTAAATAAAACTATATTAATCTCTTATAAATTTTAAATAATTCTATAAAATCCAACAAGGCACAACTGGATCAGGATGAATATCCGTGTAGTTATTAAATTTTCGGATTTCTTTGCACATTGATATTAATAATGTGGGATGAAAGTTGTAGGGACTAGTAGTGGTCTGGTTGAACTCCTTTAGAAAACTGAATAACGGTGAACAGGTGGTTGTTGGATCCTCTGATTGTAAGGCACAAATACAAAGTGCAGAGTCTTCTTATTATTGCAGGGGGTTTCTTTCACAAAGTCTCAATAAGTCTTTAAGAACTTAACCCGCAACTTGTTTCCACTCAGTGGTTTTTGCAACAAGTAGTCTAGTAAGTAGTCTCTCTCCTCTGCCTAACAATACCGTGGTAAAATAAATAATAAAAAAAACACTATCTGATGTTAACACACATCCCTAACTAACTAACGCTTGAAGGCTGTCTTTTTGAGGTCAGCAGAAAATCCACCCGAGAAGAATAATCCACAACAACGCGAGCACAACAGTGCAACAACAACAACAGCAGTACAAAATACAAAAAATGAAATTAATCGAGAGTCTCTCTTGAAAATCTCATTCTCTTCTCTTCATCCTTTGTCCAATGAGAAGAAGAAGAAGAAGAAGAAGAAGAAATGTAAACAAATGATATTTTATTCGGTCGGAAGTTTTCTTTTCAATTTCAATTAGATTTTACTTTACTTATTATTAACCATAGGTCAAATGTCGTTGAGCTTTATTAATTTTGTTATTATTATGAAGAATCAGCTGAGAGAGAGTATATAAAAATATGTTGTATCTTTTATTATTATTATTATTATGGAAGTATTGGTGCTGGAAGTATATGGAACGTGTTGAATTTTATTGCAACTGGAGTGATTGCAAATGGAATGTGTTGGCTGATTGAGAGAAAAACTGAAACTGAACAAAGTCACTTGTTGACTGGGAATATTCGGGTGGATTTGAGAGTATATGATGACGGGGTATGCCTCTCTCGCTCTCTCTCAACTCTCAATATAGTATATTAGTATGAACGTTAAATTCTATATTATCCATGTTACTAAAGACTAGTTCCACTTGTTGCCCGAAGAACCCAGGCTCAGGCTCTGAAGGAAAAATGTTATTATCATTGAAATGGAAATGACGGGAGAAATACGCAGAGTCCCCGATACATGGGAATCAAACGGGGACTCCGATATACTCAT
>JAQFZB010000642.1:0-11893 GCA_034695165.1 Desoria trispinata | reverse complement strand
TGTCCTTTAAAGTCGTAGCATGCATGAGTAACCCGTTGTAAAAGAGATTGAAACTTTTTGTTTCGTGCAACAAAGTCAGTCTCGCAATTAAGTTCGAGAATCACTGCATTATTTTGAGAAGCCAAAACAGAAATTAAGCCTTGTGCTGTGGATCTTCCTTGCAACTTTGTAGCTTTTTGCCAACCATGTGTTTGTGCTTCATTCCTTAGCCAAACTTCCGCCTAAATAAGAAAAATAAATGTTTAAAAAAAGGTATCACTTATGTGGTTAGTTTAGTTGTTGAAGAAGTTAAACCTGTTTGAGATCATTATTGTGTTTCTCTAATGCTTCTTTACATCGAGTGAATGAGTATCCTGTTGTCTTACGGAGTTTGGCCAAAGCACTTTTCTCGACAGAACCAAATGACGATTGAGGTGAAGCGACTGTCATTAGTAATGATATACTCCCATGCAGATGACGATTTAGGACACACAAGGATGATGATGAGCTTCTAAGCAAACTGCTCGTCAACGTTATCATCTTTTTGTCTTACAAACTAAATGTTGATTGATTTGATGTTAATTAATATTATGGGACAGTTCAACAGAATCCAGCACTGTCAGCAACAATAAGGACGTTAGGAACACGTACCGCCGAGCACGACAATTGACAACAACTGACAAGACCTATTGATCATTTACCAAAATTCAACAATGATGAAATAAAAAATTCCAAGACGAGCTGATGGAAAACAGACCGATACTCATCCCACATGCATAAAATTACCGCCGTTTCATTATGCCCATAATAAAAATTTGACAATATTTTAAAACTGCATAGTCCAATTTAATTTGGTAATAATAATAAATAATAATAATAATGGTATAATTAACCCTAATAATAAGTAATAATAGTAAGTATAGTTAAGTAATAATAGTAATAGTAATTAATTAGTATCACATGGAAAAACAATGGCACATTAATACCTCCAGGTACATTACAGGTACAGTACTAATTAAGATGGTAAAGTAATTAAACGAATAATAATGAAAATAAAATTATATGAATGCTGTCCAACCGATGAACATTCGACAAAGATTATCAATACTCCGTGCTTCATCAATGAGATACGCTACTTGAGCTTCCACACTCAATTCCGTATTGACTTCCTTTGTAAAATTTCGGGCTGAACCAATAATTCTATTATGAATGTGTTTTATGTGTTCAACTGCTTTGTTTGAAGATTGCACTAAAATATAATGAGGAACAAAAAATGATTAAATTATTCATTTCTTACTAAAGTGTAAAAATAGATAAATAACCACATACCAGACGAGGCAATCGAATTGGCACTGTAAGCTCTACTACTACTACCTTGATGACCCCATTCGACAAGAGGGTCAAAAACAAAAGGTCTAATGACTGACATGAAGACATCTTTATGCTGACGAATCTGCTTCATGGTGATCTCACAAGAGCTTCTAAAGACACCCTCTACTCCTAATGGCCCCATTGCTTCCACCATATTCTGTGTAAGACGAAATGGCACGCGTTCTGGACAGTCGAACGTTTCACCTTTGTTGAAAATGCAGTTGAAGTCCACGTGAACGATGTCTCCTGTTGCAGCGTCCATAAGAATATTTTCACCATGTCGATCTCCAAGTCCTAAAAGGAATCCTACAATTGACATCACCGCAGCCGTTCGCACGTAACACATCCGTGCTTTGTACCTGTATTGTATTTTTAATTATTGAAATTATTTTCTGGAAATTACTCGAAAGTACTTTTCAAATTATTTTAATTTCATATTTGCTCTTTACCATGATTGTGGATCGTTAAAATTATTGAGAAACCATTCACTAAATACAGCAGGAAAAGGTTTGAGAAACTTTGTTAAAAATTTCTGTCTCTTTACGTTGAGATTATCGCTTGGAACTGCAAGAAACATGACAAGTAAAAAAAGGTAACGAGATAAATTAAAGTTCACAATAAAGTAAAATTATTGAAACGTACGAATAAGATTTTTCAATTCCTTCATCGACACTGTTATTCCACGATCTTTGTACAAAGACAAAATGCATCCTCTCAATCCGGATAAATTTGGAAGCCATTCGAGAAGCCCATGTTCGTCATTGATGGGAGTAACCGCATATATCCGAACATTAAGTTGTCTCTGTCGCGATTCGGAATTTCGATGCAGGTACCAATTAATGACATTATTCACTTCCATCACTTTGCAATCTTTTCGCAAATCATCCTTTGCCTTGCATAATAGTCCATATTTCTTTCCATCAGAACCAATCAGTGTTACCTTCTTGGGACGTACAAGAGAATGCATGACATCAATCTGATCCTCGATACCTTTAATGAAAACACCTTTCTGAGGAAACGCGTTGTAATCTTTATGACCGGTACCATTTGGAGGAAGCGACAAGTTCATGAATACTTGAAAAGGAATGAGAACGTTGCCAAATGACGAACTCTGTATCAACTTTGGTAATGATTTACAAAATTTGTCCAAGCTAAATTTTGATACGGTTTTAGGTTCTGCTTCTTTCATACATAACTCAATGAATCGATCTGATAAGGTTGTGTAATCATTAATTATTTTCCTGAGCTCTGATTTACCAGTTTCTGCGCTCTTGTAAATCTCAATACAACGGCGTCGTCGGAGATCAAAGGAGGACTTTAAAACATTCATTACAAATAAGTGATAGTGCACATGCATGTTGATAGTATATTTGATATTATTATCTTATCATACCTTCGATACAGCCATTGTCATCCACAAGGCTTGGTGGGGATGAGTGCATAAAATGGAACATAAAATTGTTTTGAGCAATTTCCAAACTTGTTGTTCCTCATGACACAGTCGTGATACAAGTTGAGAGTATGCAGTCAATAAAATATACGTCGGAACTTCTTTTACCATATTCTCTAAGAAACGTTTAAAATCTCGCTGTATTATTCAATTAAAAAACCAATAGCATTTATAATGAATAGCTCACTAATGGATGTCTGCATATTCTGAAAACTTCGGGACCAATCAGCCAACGGAGGACTTGCTTTACTAGTTTCGGTATTGCTGGGACCCAAAGAAGCATAATCGAACCAAATGGAAAGCAAACGAGGAAGACTTTGATACACGTATTTACATCCATGTCTTAATGACATTGAATAGAATTTTACAATCTTCTCTTGAGTTCCACTGCAAATATTTATAATTAAACAAGGTTATAAAATTAATTTAATTAACTCACGATTGATTCTTCTTGTCATCAGCATTGCAAAAAATCTTATCAAAATATCCCGCAAGTGTAAAATAGTTTTTCTCTGAGCTCTTAAACACTCGAATACAATTTTCGAAATTCTGCACATTCTTCTCCATGTCCAATCGTCGCAATTCGTCGTAGAGTTCTGCGCTTAATAACAGTGCTTGTGAACATAATCGTCGTTCTTGTATCATATTGTTTGAATATTGTGGTGATTCGTTCAATCCTCCTTCCGACACGCTACATTGTTTCCATTCTTGTAATTGTGGAAAATAGTTGTCGATACTTGAGTTAATGATGTCGATTGCTTGTTCTTTATCGCCTTTCCTGGCAAGCAGTTTAGCGTGAGCAATCATGACTTTGGCACTCGAATACTTTTTTGCCTCCAGAATACAATTATAAGCTCTTGCAAAATTTCCTGCTCTAGAATTGTAAAGAACATATCGTCCACAATGCAGCCATAAACTTTTAATTGACATAATAAATAATTACCCACGTATCATTTTCACTTACTTAGACTCTACACGGGTTGCAGTTAGCCAACAGTCTCGAATGCAGCCATTAATCGATTCTAGTGTTTGCCCTCCTGGTTTTACTACGTCTTTCAAAATTTCCAAAAGGCTCTGCAACATTCCATTTATTATTAGGGTTTTAAAATTGAACTATAATCTAATCAACATAAATAAATGACATTTTGATATTACACACCTTCCTGACATTCAAAACGGGATCAACATATTTTTGAGTACGGAGCATCATCTTTTCTCTCAAGATCCAATCATCAATTAATGTGGCTATCTTGTTGTCCACCGGGTTCAGTGTACTTTCTTTTACGAGTTGTATTATTTGATCTACTTCTTTGAGGATGTGTAACTGAACAATGGTAGAATACCCTCGGCCATAAGAATTTGTGTCGCTTGCACTAGCTGCAATAGGAGCCATTAAATTTTTTCGAGCTTCCGCTGACAGTTTTAGGGCTATATCAAAATTTAATGCCTGGACTGAAGATAAGATTTTGATTATTATAACATTCCATGAGGTCTGAGATTCTAAAATGTTTGATATTCCCTCATCTTGACGATGACTTGATGTGTCCAACCCTGTCATAATATCACTTACACGGATTGCATTCCAATCTCGGAGTTTCCAAGCAGCTTCCAACTGAAATTCTTCCAAAGCTACTTGCCAGTGAGGACTGAAATAATAATAATAAAACATTTCCAAAGTGCAATTGCAAGTAGCTCAACATTTCGGAATTGACAGCAACATACTTTCGTGAAACACTTCCCCTGATCAGAGTTTCGGCTTTTCTAGGTTCATCTAAACTTAGATATGCTTGAAGAAGTCCATTAGTTGCTATTAAGTCGTCGGGTTGCGCAAATACCATTAATTCTAAGCGTCTTACACCGGCCTACAAATTATAATAATGTAATTAAATAGTGTCGTTTCATTGTATTTTTAACATAATTGGTTATATCTTATACCTCTACTTTTCCCTTTGCAAAATTTTCACACACGATTTCACTCATTGTGGGCTCTCTCTTTCTAACAACGGAGACCCCCACTACTGAATCCATGTCATTCAATGACACATATAGTTGCTGCAAAACAAACAAACATAATCAATATATTTTGAAACGACATTCATTTTTACGAATTTGTTACCTGTAAATATGTTAGTTCATCTTGTATTTTATCAGGAAATCTCTTCAAATCTTGCTCCAAGTAGAACAAAGCTCGTTCAAAATCTTTGCAATGAAATCCAACTAGAGAGACTGTTTTCTAAAGTTATATATATTAATATATTTAAAAATGGAATGATGATTCTGTCATAAAATTTTGCTAAAGTACTATCTGTAAATTGAAATACCATTGGAAGTGCTAGGAGGATTCTGGAGATAGTATCAGCACTTTCTTCTGTGAAGCAGGGACTAATAATAGGATTGCATAGGTTTGACGGCCTACTTCTCGTTTGTACTAAATTGCACTTTTGCAATCCAGCTTGACGCTTTGCTTGTCGAACGACACGATAAAGATGGTCGTACACGCCAAAAACTTCTTGAGTGCATCGATATTGTATGACGTCTTCATTGAGGAGTAAAACTGGGACTTGTTCCGGAGTTCCTAGATCTGTATCAGTTTCTTTAGCAGGAAGCAATATTTGAGAATTCATTTTTAACTTGTCCTGATCGATCCATTTTTGTAATATAGTCTCGATTTCTTTTACAATATCTAATTTTTGATCCAGGTCGCCTTCAATCACTGCATACGCTAAAAAGAGTTATAAGAATTTATTAATTTCAGCTATTAATAAAAATTGTTATGTATTAATTTAACTAACTAGCCACGTAAGGAAGGAGAAATGATGCAATACGGTTATTCCTCGGTACCATGTACTTTGAAAACTGGAATAATTCATGTGAAGAAGATCCAGGAGGAATTGATTTTGCCATCAAAGTCAGCCAATTACTCAACCATTGATCGAAAGTTTTTCCATTATCAGATAAATAAATTGGTGTAACAACTTGTACTTTTGGTATTGCTTTCTCCACTTTATACTTTGAGACCAGTAGGGGTTCAACCAATTCGCGAGAGCTTCGAGAAAGCGAGTACCACACGAGATCGTCGTCATTCTTTGACACCTACGTTACGTATAATAAACATCAGCATCAAAACTTCAAAACTATGAATATCTACAAAAATCGTAAAGAATAATTTATGGAATACAACATGGTCAAAATCCTAGTATAATATGACCTTAAGTAATGTATTATTATATTATTTCAGATTTGCAGCATAAGACTAACCTTAAAATGCTGTAGAAGTTGTTGAATTAAACAAGCGCAGTAGTCAAAATCAGTTGTGTCGTCACTCTCTTGAAATTCTCGTATTAACAAATCCAAATATTTTACTGCAAAATTGGCCCCGTCAACGGTTAGGACTGGGGCCGATTTTCTTAAAAGATCTTCATCACTTGGAGCTTTTAATCTATATGGATCAACGGCTCCAATTATTCCTAGGGATTCTGCTAGTATCATTAATAATTTTGAATCAGCATCACGAGACGCATTGAAGAATGATTTGAGCATCTACAAAATCAAATTATTAAAAAAAATTATCAGAGGAAATGGGATGTGTAATCTAATAGAAATACTAACCCTTGAAAGAAGTGGATTTTCCTCATCTAAAATGAATTTTTGAAACTGGGCGTGCTCCTCGGAAATCACTTTGTTTAGTTTAACAATTGCTTTATTACGAATATGAGCATTTTCTTGACAAGATTCTTTAACAAACAGTTCAAAATATGTTGGCCAATAAACGCAGCTAAACCAATATAAAACTACATTATTGTTAAAACTCAACAGTCACATCATGAATGAATTATTAATTAATTAACCTGATTTCCTTCAGACGATGAGAGATAAGATTTTGGACGGTTACGTCGTCAGTATAATTGAGAACAAAATATAATTCCGAATAGTGTGGTTCTGTTAACTCCTTTTTAGTATGAATAAAATAGGATATTAAATTTTGAACTTGTTGAGGCAAATGGTCTGCGAGAGTGACTACAGCCGAAAGAATCTGTACAACCATTTGACCCAAAGCAGCCCCTTCAAGGCTACACACAGACAATGAGTTAAAATACAAATTGATTCATTAACAAAAAACTAGTTTTAATTTAACATTTAATGATTACCTCATTGAAAAACATTTCCAGGATTCGAAAAGCAGGTCATAAAATTCAGGGCCAAGACTAAACAATGAGTTAAGGGTTGCATAAACCTATAATACAATTTACTTTAATTAAAATTTCTTTTTTATAATTAGAGAAGTTGATGCATGCCTTAGAACGATTATGAGTGATTTTGGTCTTTCCCATCAAGTCTATTAGAACCGTAAAAGATTCCAAAATACGCCGTTTTGTCGAGACATTTTCAAGTCGAGAATGTAGTTTTGTGTCAACAAACACAAAGATTCCCATCAAATGTCCATACAGTAAATCTTGCTACATTTCATCAAACAAAAATCATTTATAGAGTTAAAATAATATACTTTAAATATTCAACAAATTATTACAATTTCCGATCTTGTAGTTGAAACTGCCACGAAATCCTCTGACCCACGTTGAAATAGAGGTGGAATGTACTTGAGTACTTTATCCTTCCTTTCGTTCAAGTAACAGACCATTTCATTCAAAGTACTCTACAGAAATTTATATTGTAATTACGGAATAAAAAAACATTCAGAAACAAATATAAATCTCACCTGCATGACATTTATAGCCAGGAACTTTAAATCTAGCTTAAACTTGTCTCTTAGAAATTGAAAACAAGAAGTAAAATTCTGCTTTGTAAAGGATCCTACTGAAAGAACTCTATAAAATACATGGAATCCGTCTTGAAGTAATTGGGGAATTGACGTTGATGCAAATTCACTCATCACTTTAAGAAGAAACAAATGTCGTTCACTGTTTGCCAAGTATGGCACGACTTCGCCTAAAAGTGATGGATAATAATGGTGAATGAAGATGGTCGTTGTTCGAAATTCGCCCATTGTGGCAATACTATTAAGAAATGCATGAATTCTTTCGCTTTGTGTTTCCTGACTGTCCTCTGCAAAATCGCAAAACTCGTCCACCATTTGCGTTATTATTGACTGTAAGATGTTTTAAAAATTAGAATTTCAATATTTCAAGAAATGAAAATTGTGGCATTTGAAAAAATCCAAAGGTCTTACAGTAGATAGTTCAAGTCGGAGTTTGATCATGAGTTCCCACGGTTGACAGTGCATCTTTGTTGCTAAAACTCCACACAAAGACTGGCTTAACATGTTTCTTATATTACTATCCCGATGCATCACAAGCCTCAATGCAAATTTCAGAATTTCAACTGTCAGCATATTATCTCCGTTGCTATTTCTAAAATTTCAGAGAAAATTTTGCACATACGTATGAAAATTTATTTTTTTTTTTGGATTACCTTGCCAGCTCTCTAAGAATAACTAATACTCTTGTTGAAAACCTCACAGATTTTGTCTCATTGTAAGATTTTTGAAGATAGCATTTCAAAGTGCTAAATAGTACATTTACAGCTTCTAGTCGAAGGCAATCGTTTCGAAGTAATAGTGATTTTGTACGAGAGACGCTAAAATAAACACCCATTTGTCTCATAATCTCTGAACCAACGGCAGTATTTCCTTCGGCTGCTATAGATGTGAATTGAAATATCAGTTCTGTACAAAATTCATCTGAATGATTTTTCGCAACAGGAATCAACTTAGAAAGCGATGTTTTGGCCTATGCATAAAAGTTCGTTATTGAAATGTTTCACAACAACAAAAACAACAACTTACCGAATGGAATTTGGATCGTAACAAAGGCAATCCCAGTTTTAAACAAATGATCAGTTCACTGTTTGAAATCCAGCCTTTTTTAAAGTTTTTTGTTAATCTCCTTTCGCAAAATTCACAAGGGCCAACTAAAAGTCGACTAACTTCGTTTTTATTTTGAACTGAGGTTTCTTCTTTCATTTTCCAATTGGATACAAAACATGGAAGTTTTGCAATTGCTAGAGCAATGGCCTTTCGGAGTTTTGCGTCAGATTCCCAATCTATTTCGTTGAGTAGTTTATGAAGGAAAGTTATAAGGTACTTCCATGCTAAAATTATTGAATTGAAACATAGAATAAAATAAATCATAAAGCATAATAATATCATATGGAAAAGTGTCAACTAACGTAAAAGACGCAGTGTCCATGAAAAACTACTAATCATATCCAGAACTGGAAAAATCAATTCTATGTCCATTGATGTGGATGGAACGTCGATGACATCTAAAATTACATTAATTACATAGTCGTTCCAAGGGGAGAACATTTTCATTCCCATGAGTTCCAAGCTCTTAGTTTTTGTTAAAATGCTCAGATTATCTGTAATAAAATTATGCTTAATTAATAATTTAATTAATTGCAGAAACTATTTAAGGTCATAGATAGGTAATAAGTATACCCAACGTGGAAGCTCTTGCGCCACTTAAAAAAGTTATGTTGGTCTGTGAAAGCAAATGTTTATATTTTTGGAACCAAGGAATTGAGACAAGTCCAAGCAAAATATTATTTGATTCAGCTGGTAATTTGACATTTATAAACATTCCCTCATGGAATGTTTTAATCGTTTCAGCAATCATTATAGTTAGTTCATTTATCTCTTTGATGTCTGTATTCGATTCACTTAAAGCAAAAATGTAAAAATTAAGTATTATAATTTGTAAAATAAAACAGGTGTATTAAATTGTAATAAAATTAATAAAATAAAATATTCTTTTAATACCTAAAATATAATGAGACAGCATTACTGGCAAAATTTATCCATTTAATCATTTTCTTCTCAGTGAGAATGCAGAAGTCAGGTACAAAAAAAACATTCTGGTGTGTCGTCTGGTTATCTAGTCTAACTTCTTCTGTCAATCTTTTATTGACTTTTCCAGCCAGTTGGAGCACCCTACAAGATGTTTTCAATTGATGCACAGACGTCATTGTCACAGTTTGGGACAATGATGCACTACCATTGGCCCTGAACATGTTGTCAAAGTCGGAACACACTTTCTGCCATAGTGTGGAATGAGTGTAAGCGTCCACAGTAAGATCACAACTAATAGGTTAAATTATAAAATGAAGACTGACAAAAAAATAATATCAAAACAAATTTTTTATACCAAGGCTCAATGTCTGCAACCGGGTGCTCGGAAATCATCTCAAATAAATGCTGTTTTCTGGCGAACTTATAGGCCTCTAGTAATTCTTGAAATAAAATTTCTTCAAGGAGTGGGTGTCCAATCTATTGACAAACAACATTCATTGGTAAGCTTTTAAAAATTAGAGTAGGTATTAATAAATCAGTTACTTGAAGTTCCACATTTGTTTTGAAAGCCCCAGTGAAAGCACTGAGATTTCGCTGGTGTAAGTTTTCCCCTTCAACATTATCGTGTTTGGTTTTACAATGTATTAATTCGTAATACATTTTTAAGGCTCCCCGTCTGTATTCGTCTGTATTTTTAAAGGTTAATGTTATTGTCATCTTCAATTTGACAGTTAGTCGGTATTGAAATATTTGCACCTGAAGGTAATGCATTAAATCCAGCGTTAATAATTAAGTTGGATAAAACATTGTGAACTCTTGCAGAAAATTCGGGGGATATAGCAGTTATTGACAAATCATTTTTCTTGGCTAGGGAGCAGAATTTCACCAAGTTCCCAATGATTGATGGGTCAGTAACCTGAGAACTTGTAAGTACTAACTCATCCAGTAGTTTTGATAAGAAAATTTCGACCTAAAATATTGATACATCAAAATTATTCCATTTAAAAAAGTAGAATTATAAATATTTAATATTTAGCTTACTGGTACTAGCTTAGCTGTAAGGAACGAGATTGAAGGTGCTACAACACCAAGCAAGCACTTGATGACCCAAGGGGATAACGTGGTAATATTTCTCTTTAGCTTATCAAGAACGTTGAATAATTTTTGAGATTCTAATGGATGAAAATAAAACACAGTTGGAAGAATTCCTCGAAGTATCTGTGACAAAAGGGAATTCTCTTTTCTGTCATTCAATAGTTCATTTACCAATTCACAATGCATAAAATTAGATTATAGTTCAAAAACCTTAATCAGATCGAAAAGACCTTCCAGGTATTTACTTTTGACTTTGTAAACTATTTCAAACTTTCGGGTCCTATCATGCAGTTGATTAACAGCGATTTTTGGCACTAAATTGTCGGAAAGTTGATCGAGAATATACAATAATTGATTGTATGCTTCTTTAACTACATCCGGATTTCCGTGGCATAAGCAGTTGAAAAAAATGTCGAGTAAGTTTAATAATTGCATACGACATTTTTTAATTTCTGGGAAAAGGAGAACTGACGAAAGTCCATGAAACCACCATTCCATAAAATCTAGAAACAACAATGATTGGTAATTAAATTATTCTAATAATTATTTAGATTTTGAAACCTTTAATCTCAGATGGAGAACTCAAATCTGGATCAATTGAGCATGGTGCCATTATTCTCGAAACGGACGCAAATAAGGACGGATATTTTTTCCAGCAGACATACAAGTTGTTTAACATGTCTTCCAAGCCCTGAAATTTATCAATATTAAGTCAACCGTACAATTTTAAAATTATCAGTATCTTCTTGTGATGTACAATCATATTGAGGATTCCTGTTTTTTTAATTTCCGTGTGAATGTCAGTAATTACACCAACGACCGCATTTCGCATCGTTCTGCAACTTGCAGTTAGTCGAAGTTGTTCCTCTGAAGCTACATTATTATCATCGTCCGAATCAGACAATGTTGTGTTGTTGATTGCTGACGTTAAGCTTCTGCTAGAATGTCCAGGCACCATTGGCATTAGGAATTCGTGACTAGGGTCAATTGTTGATCCCAACGAATTTCCAGTCTTAACAGGATTTTTTCGTTTCTCGGGGGGTTCACCGTTAGAAGATGGGGTACCATCATCTTGGCGAAGTGGTGATAAATCAGAGCTACGTTTCCGTTTACTCATTATCTTGTGTGATATTTAATACTTAATTATGATGAACATTTGCTTGTTATTTTGTGTTGTTGAACATCAAAAG
>JAQFZB010000641.1:0-11908 GCA_034695165.1 Desoria trispinata | reverse complement strand
TGTTGTAATTTTCACCTGTTGCGAGAGAAAGTGGTGCTGGGAGATACATAAGATTTGAAAATAATGTACATATAATCTGTTCATCTGTTGTATTGATCTTTGCTGAAACAAAAGAGAACTTATTCGTTCAAAGGGAGGAAAATGTAACCGCTCGCTCATCATCATGATGAGATTGCCAGTTGCATTGTGTGTATCTTATCTCCATCAATTTGAGGGGCGCATTCTTTGGAAACCTCAAAAGAGTAGACCTTCATTTTGAGCACTTAGTAGACACTCAGCCCATTAGAAGGCTAAGTGTACACCATTATTTTCACCATTTAAAGAGAATAGACTTATTTCTGTTCTCTCTTTGAGTTTAGGAGAACTCACAGAACAGAGGTGTTCATCGTTCTGTTTCTGTGGCCATTACTTTTCAACTTTCAGCATTTCAACATCCGATACCTTCTTTCACTCTATATATATGCATATGCTTCATAATCTACGCTGCAAGGTATTACGCAACCAAAACCTCTAAAAACCATACTAGTTATCATACCAAGTGCATTATTGCGTAGATCTAAGCCCAACCTCTAACATTTTATAGTTTTCTTCCATTGCAATGCATCGGTCATGAATGAATGAGTACGGTAAAGATATTGCATTACCAGGAGGAGAGTTTCTTTCCCCCCTTTCTGGTACAGTGATCTAAAAGTTCGCTGGAAAAAAACTTACCACTTTAACTGAACCGGAACTGCACGACCGCAAGGAAACCAGTAAAAATATTAAGCCATACATATCAAAGAGGATTTTTATATAAGCAATACTTCCGATTTTGTAACGAATGAGAAGCCGTATATAGCAGAGAATTACTTGGCTGCACTTTCAATATCCAATTCCAAGCAGTTTACAAGTGGCAGTTACAACATACGGATAAAACTAATGTATAAAAATAAAGTAAACGATAATCTTGACCGTTTAAACGCAATCCATGTTATTATCGAACTTTAAGTGTGGACATTGGGTGATGGTAGTATGTCCGGAGATAATTTCACTGCCATAAAAAAACTCCCAGCTTTATATTGTAAAATATCAATGTTTGAAGAGAAAACAAATTAAATCGAGAACAAATTGTAGAAATAATTCATTCCCTTAATAATAGCCAGTGTGCATGCAACGATGCAACCCTGTAAAATTCAAGTGGTATTGGACAAAAATCTCGTTCTTGAGTCGGTGATATTAGAAATAAATAGTATGGGCAGGCTCGACCACTACTATCATTAAACATTATAGACATCACATTAACTATCATCATCCTCAACGTCTCATGCTAATAATGATCGTTTCGGTTGGCTTGAAGCGTGTTGCTAACATTAAAATTCTCCTTCCATCCATTAACTATTGGCAGCTTTAACGTGTACAATATGGGTGCATTTGACCGGTTTAGAAATTACTTGCTGTGTTATCAAAATTTGAATCTATGCAGTTAATAAAAATCTACATGCTTTGTTTTGACTTTTGACTGTAATTTTTCATAAAACGTTTAAACCATTGTCATCATACTATACATTGCAACAAAATTTTAAATTGATTATTTATTAAAAAATACTATTCTTCAATTATGCCGTTTAAAAATCATTGTGAAACCTCTTTTACTCGAATAGAAACACCACAAAGGTTCAATGACCAAAAACCTTTCGACACAATTATGTTATCAATTCTACATTATACCCTGGGTAGAGTAAAATATATACGTTCGAACTAAATTGTGAGTAAAAACGGTATAATTTTTATAAATATCTTTTCAAACATAACAATTATATTTCAATATAATTTATTTAAATAATAAAATGCAATTCGTTAATTTATGTGACTCTGGCAAATAAATGGGGAAAGTAAATAATGATATCTCTGTGAATTAAAGCGTAATAAGTATTCATTCATAAGACGAGGATTTATTCCACGAGGATGATGAGTGTTGAAGTAGACGAAGATTATTATAGCAAGTCAAGTGTAGTAGTTATATATAGCCTAAAGTATTGTATAATGGTGAGGACTATGAGGAGAAATAAAAGCTGGATGTAAGAAGAGAGAGGAAAAGGAGACATTACAGAGTAGTTGATGTAAGAGTTATGATTCGTTATTTCTACGAAGCAATCCAATCATAAAGGTTGATGGGATATTAGGTAAAGTGTTGGGATTCTCTTCACCACTTCGTCTCAAAAGCCAGATAGATTTGAGTCTCCACAGATATTCTGCATAACTTCTTTCCACTAACCAAAAGACTTTCTCCACTACTTTCTCCCCTTTCTTACCATTACCCTCATACCATTTATATTGACTAGTTTTGACTTTCAGAAAGAGAGAGTCGCTCAGAGACTTTGAAAGTTTTAAAGTAGAATCAACGTTGTAATCGCAATCATATTGGTCTGGATGGATTCTCAGATTTTGTCCCCACCACCACCTTCACCATCATCAACATCCCAGTCTACTACAGATTATTCTCATTTCCAGATGAGAAGATGCCTTTTGTCTTCTCACTTGTCTCTATACTGAAGATTCCTTATTTCTTGAACAAAGCTGACGACCACTTCCGTCCATGGCAATGGAATGAATGACGATGACGATAGCAACTTCTTCGTTCCGTGTCACGTCCTGTTGCAGTAGAACTTTAACGCTTTCTTTGGAGCAATCTTGAATATTAACCTCACTCACTTTCTCCTTATATCTTATATAGGAATAAGATACAAACCATGGCTTGATGACTATGACTGCATCTTTCATTCAACCTTTCTTTGCTGCACTTATATTATTATGATCTTTTATACTTGTCCATTGTGACATCGACGCAACACTTTTTTCATTGGAGCTACCAAAACTAAACCGTACGTTTCTGATTTGAACGATCATGCATCAGCAATAACATTTTGTCCTATCTGCCCGATGATGGAAATTTTCTTATAAAGATAGAAATTGAACTTTGGAATTTTTGAACTTGGTCAGATGTTTTGAAGAGTTACTATCAGCAGATACTATTTTAGCAAGCGTTAGTACTTGTTCTAGGACGGACGTTACGCAATAATATTCTGCTGGTGTGGTGGTAGTCGTCTAAAATTCTGAATTGACTCTTCTAGTTGGAAACCTTTTACTGCGTATTGTTTCATTCAGGCAAGGATTCGTAGGATGATGTTTCAGTGAATATTTTTGGTTCCCTGGTTCGCGTAGATATCCATCCACCGTCCTTAGACTATCTACAATTGTTTCATATTGGCTTTGTAGTCTTGGCTGATGGTGTTGCAAGCTTATTCCCTTCTGTTGGAGTTTCCATTATGTTATTATTATTACAACGGGCTGATGCTACCAAAACCTTATTCTCAAATTCAGATTTAGTTTCTTCTTTAGTCTCAGCTATCTATAGTTTAGTGAATACAGAGTTTTAAGAGATAGTGATAGTCAAAGAAAGAAGGGCAACTGAGAAAGGAATTCTTGTGTTTAAATTTATAGAGAATCATAACTGAGAGCAATTTCATCCAACTGAGACCCCGAGAAATATGATATCCTTACGATATTTATAGAGGATAATCGAGGCACGACGACAAGGACAAACTCTCATGTTTCAACTCTGGCCCTTTAAAGCATCTTCAGAAACTATACCACTTCTTCGATTCAGCGAGTGGAATTCAAATGGTGATAAATAGTTATTTTAAAGGTATACTTTTAGCTAAATTGAACATAAAATCCTAAAGAAATTACGACACACTGTTACAATCTTATTTTGCCAGGGACTCTGAAACAAAGACAAGTTGGATATTTGCAGCACAACAAAAACTAAAAACTATTCAAGATGTAATAGGAAACGGTAATACATCATTTATTTGTAAACATACAAAATGTAAATTCACGTTTTTGCAGTAAAAATATGAATACAACAAAAATCTTTTCTTGCCCTCCTTTTTAAATACGTTTCAAGGGTTCAGTGATCTAGCAGCTATAATTTCTCATGAACATTGAAACTTTTATATATTGCCATCATTCCAAGAACTATTTCAATCCATTTATATTGAGAAGAAAGTTTAAATTTTACAACACTCAACTGCACCTCGTGTATTATTTGACTGTTGTCTCTCTAAAAACAATAGGTCAAAGTGCATGTTAGTTCACACAGGTATTTTTATAGCACTTTGTGTGACGGATCACATCAAAATTGGGACAATATCCAATCTATATAAAGAGCTGGGAGAATTGTTTGCGCATAAAATGTCCTATTCTATTATATCTGATGGATGAATATTACCTTTCTTGACAGATCGTAAATACTGAATTGAGATGAATAGATTGCCTAGGTTCACAGATTTTGGTAATGATACCGCCAGAACCCCCAAGCTACTCTTTTTCTAGCTGAGCTCCAATTTTTGCTAGGCTTGTTAGCTCTTCTGAGTTAGCTTAGTCGACTTTTACTGGTTTGAATTGGCAACAAAAACTGTTCTTTGAGAAGTTCATCTTGATTACGCTTGGATATTTGTCACAGTCAAATTGTAATGGAACAAACAAATTGATGGTTCTGTTATTTATTATCTGGTGAATTTCAACAATTTGAATTTGTTAATTATGCAGATTAATTATGAATATATATAATATGGCTGTATATTGATTTATTAATCGATTTATGAGTTGTCATAAACTAAGACACATTCAAACGTATTCATATAATTATTTGTCAGGATAAAAACTAAAAACTTTCATATCGGATGATCTTCTTTTGTAAAAAAGTAATCCAGAGACGAAAAAAATAGCCCGGTATTCTGAATTCTAGTAGCCTCTTCAGCTGCTCAACGATGCTATTATTTTGCTAAAATCCTGCTTATGATTTAGATTTCGAATCATGAAACTATGAAGGATATGCTTTTTCTGTTCATGTTCTGTTTTGTGGAATTTTCAAAAAGCGGAGGAATAAAAGACAAATCCAGCAGAGGCTAGAGAATTTAGCTAGATTTTGTGTATTGAGACAGACTTTCTCCGTGTCTTGTTCTTTGTGCTTTGGAATAAGTCTCACTCATTTCTATATAGGGATTGTGCGCGTTGTGTTTTCGTTCGTTTTTCTTGCAGAAAATATAAAAACTGAAAAATTCAAGTTCTTTTCTAGCAGCATATAAGAGATGAAGACGAAACATGAGTGAAGTTTCTACCATTTACACGACACAACACAACTAAACTGAGAAATCCAAGCTGAACTTGAAGGAACCTTGTGATCAGACTTTCTCTGCTTCCAATATTTTGACTGTTCTGCTTTCTCGCTCCTTTGTTTCTCGTACATTTCACAAAAACTGACAACTAGAAAAACAGACATGCAATATTTTGAAAGTTGATCTAAAGTTTTCGGAATTCTGTCATCGTCATCAATAATAGAATTCACGCAATCCCTTCATATCTGTACAATGAGATGAGAATCAACATCATGTATGAAATCAATTATTCGAATTCCATCAGAATCTAGTAGGAATAAGGAGTAGAGTTTCAAAATAAAATAACAATCCCCATATATGCGCTATAAGCATATCAAACCGAAGCTAACTTTAATTTAAAAGCCCAAAGTACAATAGTGAGCTTTACAATACAATGTGTATGTGAATGTATGGTGTAATGTAACTGAATTCAGAACAAGTAAAATCCTACAGAGAAAGGGAGAAGAGAATAAAGGTGAAGTGAAACATGAACACATAGAGAAGGATCTTCCCATGGTCTTGGCTTACAGCAGCACAGGAGAAGCAGCATTATACGTATTTCAGTATTTATATTCTGAAATCCACATTGAGAATGCACAGCAGCAGAACGAAGGAGCAGTAGAAATGGACGAAAAAGAGAAGGTTTCACCAGAGAAAGCACAAGAAACTCAAAGCTTTGAGTTGAGTTGCTTTTCAGAGGGGTTTTGGTTTTGTTGGCCAACTAACTCCAGCAAGAAGAACCAACAGAATTTTCCTCAGTTTTCATTCAACCTGGTTATCAGACACAACTTACTCTCCTTCTCGTCCTTTATAATCATTCCGTGTTCGACTCTTTCTCTCTGCGCTATACCTGCAGCAACCGTCTAATTCTAACCTGATCTTAAAAGTCTTTTTAAATGAATAATTGAAACAAAATTCCAGTGTAAAACTTACATTAAAGAAGCAAATGTTGAGACTGTAATTAAAGTGTTAAAAACTTTCTTTCTATAAAATTAACATCTGTAAACAGTTTCTTTGTGAGAAAAACCCTTTGACAGATTTTACTAATCAGAATAACCAGATACTTTTCCCATGCAGTAATTTCCAAAGATAAGGAACTCCGGAAATAATATTACGTAAATGAGGAACACGTTTCTGAGTACACAAAATTCTCTAAATCAAATACGGGGGGAAGAGAGAACATTGAGCGTGGATTAAATACTAAAGAGGGTGTAGAAAAAGCTGTGTCAACAATTTAATGGGATACTCAACGGAACTTAAACTTGAAGCAAATAATATTAAAACTATACACAACCCTTACAACCCTTTCTCTACTAAAGCTAAAACTATAGTATGCTGTGGTAAACCAAGAAAATGGTTAATCAACCATACATTTTTAATTTCAAGAATGTAATTGACTCATCTAATTCAACTGAAATATTCAATCTACAAAAGTCCTCTTTCAAAATTTTGAAAATTTCCCTGTAATTTTAGAAAGAGTATGAAATATTTATCTGAAATAAGCAAGTAAGCATTTTCATCTCAAATATCCCATGAGTGGGGGGTTGTACTGATAAATAAATAGTTAGAAGTACTCATAAATACTGCACATAATTATACAAAGTGAAACTTGAAAGTGGGTGGGAGTTGTTTACCGTTAGTACTAGTAGCTTCATCAGTGTATTCGACATAAAATTGACACGAACCCTCATACGTATTCCTTTTTGGTTAAACGTTGACTAAACTGGTGAAAGTCAACAGAGCTTTACAAAGTGGATAAATTTAATACAGTAAACTGGATTATTCTCATATAAGAGAATAAGGAAATTCATTCATAATAAGGTAAAGTTGAAAAAATTCATTTATATATACACAATTTAGAAATATAACAAACCCATTGTACAAAAACCTTACCACAAATTAAGTCAACAAGAAGAAGGGTTGTAGAAACAAATTACATTTTTCTTTGAGTGCATTAACTTTCTCAACTTTGTTAAGATTTTATCTAGTCTTTGCAAATAAATTAAATTAATTTATCATCATTGGATTAAAGTCATTTTGTTCCCTTGGGCTATTTGAGTGAATGAAGTCAGAAGAGAAAGTGAAAAATGGCATGCAGTTTTTCCTACGACATTTATTGCTGATTGAATTGTACTAAGGATTAATACATTAACCCTTAGTCCAACAACAACAAGAAATTACCCTCTATGCCTTATGCACTTTTATAGCCTCACTGCAATTATGTATGTGGTATGCGTGGCTGGTGTGGGTGCACTTTTAATTTCAAATGAAACAGATTGATTTGCTTTATTACGGACGTTGGATTGGTCAATTATTTAAAGTGTATAATTAGTCACTACGGGAAAGTCAGTCAACTCGTGTACAATTCTTTTGTCCCTTGCTCTTGAGTTTAGCCCCAACGTAACGCAAGGAATGGACTATTCAACCCAATTCTTTCTAAAATAAACATTGCCATGCAATAACAGACATGATTTTAGTACCAGGGTTAGACTAAACCCAAATTATGAACATTCTCATTCATCTAATAAAATAAATATAATAAGAAGCTTTTGCAGTAACTTTCATCCAAAACATAATTCCAACATTCCAGTGTATCCAAAGGATTTGCATATTTAAATCATGAGATTACAGCTTGGCGATTAAAAGAATTAAAATCAGAATTATTTAACCCTAGAAAATATTGGTTTTGTCGATCACGAACAAAGTTTGAGGAAACTTCTACTCATAATAGTGTATAGTAGTATATAGTGGCGATGGTGTGGTGGAAATTGTATTTTATTTTTCTAATTCCAAGCACTTCTCTCTCTCCGTTGTTAGCTTTAATGTAGAGGAGAACGGGGAAAAGGTTTTCTGTTTGACTTGTAGCTCTAGCCACAGCTTTATAAAGTTTAGGAAAAACAACAGAGAAAGACACTTTCTGCAAACAGTGTGTTGCATCGACCAATAACATTTATAATGAACAAGGTAATTGCAGTACGTTGCAGCAATGAGAGACAAACCACTCGATCACGAATAAAACACGACAACTTAAACTGAGCTGAGCATGTAATATTTACTATTCACAGTCAAATAAGCTTAATAATTTGCAAAAGGCTGATTAGTTATTATTCAGTATTCCAAATGAGATCATGCATAATTTTCTATTTAAGTTCCCTGAATACATGTGGTTAACTTTAGTCAGGCATAAGTATACGTATATAGTTCATGGTGGGTTATGGTTAATTTCACATTGTGTTGACGAGTAGATTTCCTTGATTCTGAAAATTGTATAAAAAATTTAATACCATTCATTTGTGTTTAATTTAAAGTTCAAGTTCAAGTGTGGAACGTAATTGAATTGATGCATATGATTATTTATCATGACACTTTCACATGGAACCAAGTCATCATCCTTGACAGACAGATATATAGATAAGTAGAAGACAAAATGAATATTGCAAAGACAGCACAGCGTCAGATAACATTCAGAAAGAAACAATTTACTTTTTTAATTAATGTGTTTTATGATAAAGCTCATGGAGAAATCAATAAACTGTTTGACATTTAAAGTAAAGTCAAGCATTGTCCTGGGATTAAAATCCGAAATCCGGCACCCATATAATGTAGTAAGTGTATAAGCTTCAGGAGCATAACAAACAAAATACAAAAACCCTTGTCTGCATTTTGTGAATTGCTTTAACCATTTATGCTATTCAAACCCACTTGACACTAGTTGGAGTGTGAAGTGAAATGTTCTCCTGCATAATAATGCTATCGACTAGACTATCTTCTGCAGAGAAAGGAGATGATAGCTACCACGATCTACTATTACCACCATCCAAGAGCATTTCAAATGGATACGATGCACATACATTCAATTTCTCAAAGTTTCTTTTCAAGCTTTTGTATTGAGAGGGGTGAAAGGGTGGGCGTTGGCAAATACTACTATCAAGGTATAAAAGTAAATTCATTTTTACAGGATGCTTTAAATGCATACAACCATTTGTGAATTCTATTGCCATAAGTAGCTATTATTATTATTATTACTCTTGCCTTCCTTCTTTGTTGTTGCCATACTCCATGTACAGATATATGGATATACTATAACATGGCAGAATATTATATACTAGCTGTGCCAGTTCACTACATTACATAATATGGATTATGGATTTGAGTATTCACATGAGAAATCTTGGGAAGTCAACAGTCAAGTCAATAGCTATGTAGTGAAATTGGGTCCATGATTTTTCCGCGTTGAATCACTAACTAAACGATTACCCTCTTCGAACTGCATGATACCCGGGCAAGTGGCATTTACCAATAATATATTTTCAGCCCTAGTACATGTTCTTGCACATTTGTTCAATAAAAGTATATATAAAGGGAAAAGAACCCTTCTTTTGCTTGCTGCTCCATTACTATTGAATTGATTGAATTGCAACAGCAAGTCAGCCGTAGAGTAAGTAGGCTGATCTTGAGCAAAGGATAAGAAGGGAAAGCAAAGCGGTCCCTTCCGTCTGACTCCATCGTATTCCCAGAATAAGTATCTTTATCCTCATCAATTTGTGTAGGAAGGCGTTTGCTTTGAAATCCTCAATTTATTGAACCCCCACTGCAAGCCATGTCCGATTAGTTAGGGTTAATGGAGCGGTCCAAAATGATAGACTAACTGGGATATCATTCTGAGATTCTCACTTCATTGGCCATAATCTTCCAAACTACAGAATTCTATTATGATGACTGTCAGTTGAGGAAGTACAGAGTTTTATTAGCTATATTTTCATGATTGAAATGGGATTTTCCCTGGCTGTATAATAATGATGACAGCACATGCTACAATATTAAGAGCATACAAAATCATAATTTTTATTCCCTTGCCAAGAAAAAAAGCTAAGTCTAAGACGAATTATTAATTACCAGTGATAATATAAATAATGTAATTGCTATGAAATATTAAAACATACTCGCTGATAAAGTGAAAGATTTAACATTTTTAATTCAATGATTCCAAAGACGTTTTAACTTAAAGACTTTTATTGATAACTCATTATTAAGCTATATAACATCTTAAAGTAATCCGCTTAAAATAAATTCGCTTATCAACATAAGATTTAAAATTATTTGGATTTCATCTTAAGTACTCAATTACTTGCGGACAAACTCAATTAGAAATTACAATATTGATTTAATTTTCTATTCGTTGTAAAATACCAGCCATTTCATTACATAAAACCTGCTTTTTCACTCCATTGCAAAAAGCTCCAAGAAGGTTCAGTAGAGCACACAACAAACAAAAGAACATAGAGATAGTACAAATATTTGATAGCATATAATTCGGTAGGGTAGATCAGAATCAAACTACTAATCTGGAATCTCAAGTTTCCTACACTTAGTAAATGCAAGTATGCTGCTGGTACATTCACAAATACTTTCACCTTTCTTACTCTTAACTTTAGATAACTTTACCCCTGTCCAACTTACAATTAACTTACAAAGAGCCAAATTTTGCAAACGGAGTACTGATACTACACGAACAACACAAGGAATGGGATAGGGGCTTTACAGGATTAACTCGCGTGCCAAATTTAATTACAAAGATAGCCTTGGTTTTCCTTTGGGAACTAACAGCAGTGAAAGTTTGGTTGGTTTGATGTGCTGGGTTAACATTGCAGACATTGGTTAATAAAAAACAGTACTTGTTTGATGAAAATTAATTGGGATTTTCTAATCAGAAGAGATAAGATGTATCAAAATCAGATAGAAGGAACTACATAAACCCATAAAGAACCCATAACACTTGACTTAACTTCTTTTATGCACATTGAAAACCAACCCATATACGGCAATACAACTTACGATAGTATACTGGAAGAAAAGTTAATGCAGAGCAAAACTGCAAACTTAAGTAATTTTTAGTTGTCTCATACCTATGCTAACTAATTAGAGGTTTTAATTGGGTTATGTGGTTTAAACATCATATACTTAAGGTGAAAGCAACTAATCTTAAGCACCAGTTTACGATCTACGAATTTGAGTTAAGCCTTGAACGAACGGCAGAAATTACAATTGAAGTGGGTTTACATTTAATGATTATCTATATTTTTGTTTTCAGGTATTGTTTACGCAATAACACCCACTTCCATATTCTTGCATTCATTCCAATATAAAAATTGGTGAGGATTTGGCAAAGGAGCAAGTGCAGCATAACTACTTGAGGAGACTTACTTGAGCTTTGAGCCCAAAGAGTCAAAACTTTAATTCAGCACGTTCATTCTGTATCCCTCTTAAGGGAACTTGAACTTATCTCTAGCCATTCAATCGCCATCCTTGAAAAAAGAAAACTTTGCAGCAACTTCACCTTTACCACACCGACCATCAACACAGTCAACGATCAGACACAGTCAGAAGAATCAGGACTTGAGGAGTAAGCCAGTCTTATAGTTTCCTTAATGCTATGTATATATATATAGGACAGACCCAGACACCCTTCAAGCTCTTATTATTCTTATCCCATGCAATGTAATAATTCCATTGACTTACGTAATAACTTTCGTGACTCTGTAATACTCAAGCAGTGCAATGTAATAATTTTAGAACTACTTTTCTCCTTCCTTCAATGATTCAAGTACAGAGAGATGAGAGCACACATATACACATTCTCGTTTGAAAATCTCAATGTAGCTTTTTTTATTATTGCCAAAGCAAAATCAAGTTTTGAGAATAAAATCTGA